>JASSUY010030792.1:3631-13872 GCA_032466535.1 Forpus xanthops | reverse complement strand
TAAACAGGGGAAGTTTAGATTGGATCTGAGGAAGAAATTCTTTACTGTGAGGGTGGTGAGGCACTGGGATGGGTTGCGCAGGGAAGTTGTGAATGCTCCATGGCTGGTGGTGTTCAAGACTGGGTTGGACATAGCCTTGGGTGCCATGGTTTAGTGTGAGGTGTCACTGCCCATGTCAGGGGGGTTGGAACTGGATGATCCTTTCCAACCCTAACTATTCTATGATTCTATGATTACATCCATTTTGAGTGTGCGAGGACCCTTCCATGGATACAAGCTCTTCCAGAGGGCAGTTTGTCCCACAGAGGTCTTGGAGGAATTTCTCTTGTGCCCTTCCATCTCTGCTGCTCAGCTCTCAGCCGTGAACTCAAAATCTGCCTGTCAAAGGATAATCTCCAGGGTATTCTATATAAAGAAACAGTAGTGCCAACAGAGTTCATTTTGTAGTGCACTGTGTAGTCAACCATGAGAAATTACCCAGGGATTATTCCCTTAGAGAAAACAGTGCTTTCCAGCTTGTAAAGGAGTCTCTCTTTTATTTGGCATACAGCTGTGACTGCTCTGTGTTAGCAAGTCCTGTAATTTAATAGTTGCTGGCTGCACATCTTAAACCACAAAGGCTCTAGCTGTGATACCTTCTCTGCTTTGTGGACTGAGGAGCCGAGATAAGTTGTTCTTAACAGTATAGAATCTAAGCCTGGTAATGAACAATCTTTTTTGCAATAGAAACCCCTCCTGAAATTAAAACTTAAAAGCATGTTGTGTAGCAGCAGCTCTGAAGTTGGGTTGGTTTGCACACTGAGCTGAGGCACAGCAATGGGACAGAACTGTTTGCTCTTGTTCTGTGCTGCTTCTCCAGAATGCTCTGGAGGAAAGCAGTCACCCCATCTCTTCCAGTTCCACGAGGATGGCTTCCTTGTCCTAGAGCATTTTTTCACCACAGAGGAGTGTGACAGCATGAGGAGCCAGATTCAGAGAATCATAGCAGAGATGGAAGTGCCACCACACTGCCGCACTGAGTTCTCCACCAAGGAAAAGGAACAGCTCCAGGCGCAGGTATCAAGAAGGGCAGGGCAATCCCCATTGGAGCACTGGAAAAAACAGAAGGGAAAAGGCAAACTGCTGCTCAGGATTCACTCTGGGGGAACAGGACTCTTTCTTCTAACTGAATGTAACACTATGGGAGACGTTTGCTCTCCTGATTTCTGTCTATTTGGTGATGAACTTACTGGGGGGCAAAGGAGGGGAGGATGTGTGCTTCCAGCCCTCACAACTACTGCCTCTGTAGCCACATGCAGCTCTCACAGATCACTTTGTACTTGTTTTGCTGACAGAAAATAGGTTCTCTTCCAGACAGCCAGCAAAAGAAAAACAAGGGTAGCCTCAATGTGAGAGGTTCTTGTAAAGTCCTAATCAATGCCAAGACATTTAGCATTGTGGTAAGCCTTTTTATGAGTGATTTTATTGACTGTGCTTTGTTTATGCTGCGTCTTGATGGGATAAAGATGCAGGTGAGTATAAATGCTTTGATCGAAGGCTCGTTTGTGTCTTTACAAGAGTACTATAGTTACTGGGCTCTTATCCCTGGCAGGGTAGCTCGGATTATTTCCTAACCAGTGGAGACAAGATTAGATTCTTCTTTGAGAAAGGTGTTTTGGATGAGAGAGGTAAGCCCTGTTAGCCACAGCGGGGGGGACACAAGTTGGAGTGAGGGGTTGGGGCTTGTTTCCAGCTCTAGGGATGATTCCTGCTCTGCAAACAATGCTAAAGTCTACTTCTGTTTCATAGGTAACTTTCTGATTCCAAAGGAGAAATCTGTCAGCAAGATTGGCCATGGTATGTTTAAAGGATGGGGTTCTGAGAGGGACAGAGAAGAGGGAAGTGGTTTTCATACATGAAGCTTTCTCCAGACCTACTTGCTATAAATAACCCTGACATCTGAGTTAAAACCTTAAGAGACTTCCCTCTTCTGTTGCTTCTTTGTGCCTCCTGGGAACAACTGTGACACACACCACAGACCTCACCCCCCTCTTACCATCGTGGCCATGCAGCTCCTGTCTTTGCAACACAGGGCTGTTTTACTCTGGGTTTCTGCACTGAATTCTCCAATGTGATTTCTACGCATCACTACTCTTCCCCACATCACTCTGACATTCTCCCCTTGCTCTTTAATTGTCCCTTGCTCTCTGCTGACAAAAGACTTAAAAATACCCTGTTATGATCCTTTTCAGGAAAACTCTTTAGAGCTTTTTCAGCTGTGCATAGCTCAGGGTCATTGACACATGAAAGTTTGGACTTCAGCCCTTGTCTCTTTTATGTAAGACATTGCTCTAAACGATTTATTAAGAGTGTCACATTCAGAACAGATCAAACTGTCGCCTGTGTCCTGTGCAGTGGTGGGTCGTCAATGCTGAAGCTGTCCTCCCTCCTTTGGTGTCACCAGAGCCTTTTCTTTACCCTTACTGGTTTCAGTTTAACCTATTTCCTCTCTCCCTACTACTGAACTTGTGTTCTGATCCTTTTTGGTTTTCAAACAGTACATGGAAAACGAGAGCAGAATTCACTCATCTCCTAAGGCATGAACTTTGTTCAGATTAACCATGACTAAACTTGGAAATTCAGTACAGAGAGTTCTTGGTTCTTTGGTTTTCTCAGAACAAGCACTCTTCCCTTCCCAGCCCCTGCCATTCTCTTAGACTTCAGCTTTTCCCCAGGGGAACTGAGAACAACTGCAGATGCTTGCTGACTCAGCAACTTAACCATTCAGAAGGCTTCCCTGACTTATTTTCTGTAATGATTGCATTTGATCGAGTCTGGCCTCATCCCTTGCTCAGGAGCAGCCCCTGCTGGACCCACTTGTGTGTCCTTGTGGCAAATACACTCGGGATGAGGTAGAGGCAGGATCCCAAGCTTTTGCTTTATGGTTTTGTCAGGGTGTAGCAAGCATCTATATGCAAACAGCTCTGACCTGCAGGCTACAAGGCTTAAAGGGCATCAAAGCTAAGCCTTGGCTCTTTTTTATAGTAATGACTTTCTTTGGTAGGTTTTAAGAACTGTGTTTTTAATGTGTGAATTTACCCTCAGGGTCATACATACTGCTTGTGGTGTTACAATTTGCATAATATAATGCTTAATCACCTAACATTTAGGTTTGATTCACTGCTATGTACTATTCTTAGATGGCTGCAGTTTGTAGCCAGTGAGTGATTATATTTTTGGGTTTTAAAGTAGATTGTAGAACTCTACAAGTGTCATACCACCTTAGGTGTGATAAGCCATGTATAACAACTCTTAGGAGGGGTGAAAGTTGCTGGCTGCACTTTATCTCGCTTGGCTGACAGCCTTGCAACTCATCAACTGTGAGCTGCCAAGTCCCTTCCCTTCAGTCTGAGCCTTTTATTCCCCCCAGCTTTACATGCTTATGATCCTGTCTTCAAGCAAGTCACCCACTCCTCCAAGGTGCAGGTGAGCTGTTACTGTTTCCTACAATGGTCTGGGGGAGGGGAGATAAATTATGGAGCAGTTAATTTCCTTGACTCCCAAGGGTAGTAATTTTGTCTGTGAAAGAAAATGTGTCTTCAAAGAAGGCTTTATAGTGTGCAGAAAACAGCAAATGTAAACCTTGGAGTTTTCTTGCAGGAATTGGGAAGAAAACTAGGCCTTGAGAGACCAGTAGTTGTGCAAAGCATGTATATCTTCAAGGTACAGTAATTCAAGTTGTCTTGCCACCCAAGAAATAAGGCCCTGTTAGGGGAGAAGCTGTGAAACTCTTCACACATCCCCTTTCTTTCCTTGCAGCAACCTGGTATTGGTGGTGAAGGTAAGACTCTGTATATCACACTGAAGATAATACTCCTTTAGGAAAGGAACATTACTAGGAAAAATGCTCAGAATCAGGCTTAAGGCTCTCAGGTTTGTGGTCCAAATCTTCTTACAATGATTAAAAAGCACCCATGTTTTACAGAAATGTTTCCACATCATATGTAACTTGAAGAAAGGGCTACTTTTACATATCCAGCAGGCTGAAAGGTGCTATTTCTACGTCAGATTTAATGTGCATGATAGATGGGTGGGCAGGGTAGGTCAAGAATTCAGGGAGATGCAAGCCTGTTGTCCTTCCAATGGCACTGAATTCCTCAGGCATTAAAGGACCCTAATGCCTGTCTCTTGTTGCAGTGACTCCACACCAGGATGCCACCTTCCTGTACACGGAGCCCCTGGGAAGGATTCTGGGGTTCTGGATCGCCCTGGAGGATGCCACACAGGAGAATGGCTGCTTGTGGTTCATTCCTGGCTCTCATACCAGTAAGAGTTACAGTGTTTGGTGTGTGCTGTGAAACACATGCCATCTTCTTGCTAAAGAGTAGAGTGACACAGACTGTGTTATGTTCTCTGCATTGCACAGAGACTGCAGAAGCGCATTATGTCCTTGTTTGTCAAAAGAACAGCTTTATTTACGGCAAAGATCTCCTCCTGTGCTGTTGTCAAATCTCCAGCCATGTTTTTCAGCAGGTTATTAGCTGCTTCACTTCGCTCTTGGCCACTTCTCCACCAGATGAGTCTAATATAACTATTTTTTGAATTAAAAAAGGTGCTGCACATGCCTGACACTATATTTAAATTGATATCTAGCCTAGAAACAAAGAAATCAGGGCACTGCAAAAGGAAGAACACTCATCCTGATCATTTATTTAAGCCAGAATCTCTTAAGGTGAAGCCCATTAAAACTGCTCCTGTATCTTTTCACCTATCAGGCCACTGAATGTTAAGACATTAATGTAAAGAAGGTCTTAACCTACTGGGTTCTTTCTCCCTATAGTGAAACAGATCATTGCAATATGTTGGTGCTCTGTCCTCAGTTTTGGTTGTAGTTCATCAAGTTTGATCTGGACTGCAAATGTTAACAATCTTCCTTTTGCCTTCCACAGTAGGGATACACTGAGAAATCATTCTTTCTGTCCCGTCCCCCCTTACAAAACTGTTTAGTCCTTACAGCCCTATGTAATGGGAATAAAAATGTCCTTACACACACACACAACTGTCTAATATTGGTCTGAATTTCAGTGAACAAGGAAAGCCTTCAAGTCTATGCAAGGATCACTTGGACACCATCCAAGCCACTGGAGAACAGTCAGTGTCCCAGGGGAACACACACAAAACCAGACAGCACAGACTCTTGTACTGGTGGTTGTGATTGGTGGTGGTTGTTCTCTGTGTAACCACTACTGGATTATAAGTACAGTTTTCTGTTTTTTCACTGCCTTTAGGGCACACTAATGAGCTCTAAACTGTTGTGCACCTAAGCATTTACTCAGTGAGTGTAATCATAGTGCTCTTAATCTTAAGGTACTCCTACCCCTGATTGCAATTTATGTTCTTACAGAAAGGAGAAATGGTCCGAAGGTTGGCTTTGCTTAATGTATAACTATTTATGTTCTTAAAGGGCTGTGCTGTAATGCACAGAAAGAGCTAAAAAGGCAAAAGGCAGTTGTTTGAGCAGTTTTTGCCACAGCTGGAAAATTCTAAGTCTTTGCTTGATGAAAAAATCCACCCAAATTACTAAGGAAAAGACTGAATATACTGTAATAATGTTCCTATCATTGCCAAGAGAAATCACAGCTAGTGTTCCTTGCTGGGCAGAATATAGCCAGCTCTTTAATTTTTATGTGTGTTTGCTTATTCTGTGGATTTGCAGGAGGAATTACCCGGAGAATGGTCCGTGCAGCTTCAGGTAGCTCAACATGCGTAGAGTTTATAGGATCAGATCCGGCCTATGATGACAACCAGTTCATACCTCTGCCTATCAGTAAAGGTACAAACAACCCCCAAACACATCCACTTTACAGCTCAAGAAATAAGGGAGCTAAAAACGTATTTTAACACTTGCAACTTCCCTTATGTTTCAAAGCTAGCACTCACAATGTGAAAAAGAGCAATACAGATGTTTCCTTCAAACAGGAGGACTCATTCTCATCCACGGTGAAGTTGTCCATAAGAGTGAACTGAATCGCTCAGACTCTTCTCGCCACGCATTCACCTTCCATGTGATGGAAGCCAAAGACACCAACTGGAGCAAAGAGAACTGGTAAGGTCACCGTCCCAACAAGCAGCTGAGGAAACTAGAGCTTTTTCAGTGCAATAGCCAGGATAAACTTACCGGTGGTCTTGCATGTCATACAGTTTCCATTGGCAGTATGTCAGCATTGATTTCACACCCACAGAACTGGAATAACCTCTGAAGTTTTGTTTTTACCTCTTCCTTGCTTCCCAGGCTCCAGCCGACTCCCGAACTGCCTTTTCCATTGCTCTACACTTGAAGCTAGTTGCTTGGCTTTTGGAGACAACAGCTGATCAATATTCCTTTCTGATCATTTGTTCCCTATACATATATCTTTCACTAGATCAACTCTTCGGATTAATGTATCCTCTTCTCAGAATGAGGACCCATGTCATAGCCAAATCCATGTGCATTAGACAAGTTTCTACTGCAGTATGAGCCCTTTTATTGTAAGAATAATCACCCAGTCCTTTTGTAAGGAAACATCTTCAGTGTTGGGAATAGACCATTAAAGACCACTGCACCTTGACTAGGACCAGTTAGGAAGTATGTCTTCTTGCAGACACTCAGTATTCCTTTCTGTTGAGGTCAAGAGCTTGTCTAGTGCAATTCACTGCTGTGTCAATCCCAGCAATGCAGGTGAATGTGTCATGTGAAGATGGATGACTTTTATCCTTTTGTCTTTGTCCTACTGTTCGAATAACAGTGATTAAAAATAATCCTATTATGGGCAAAATGAAATAGGAAGTCTGCTTCTATAACCAGTCTTCTAAGTAGTCCTAGTTAACTGTAGCTGAGTGTTTGATCTCTGGGTACGTTGATTAAAAACCCTACAGTTCTTAAAAGAATCATGTTGAAATTATGTGTTATTAACCAAACCCAGCTCTGAAGAATCTTTTGACATCCGCAGGAAAAGCAGTATGGAATTTCAACAGCCCAGGGAGGTGCTGAATTGGGCAGTGCTGCCTTTCAGGTGTTTGAGTCCTGGCTTATTGAAGGGACAAACACAGTATGAGATCCTGGGGCATATTTTGCTGGCCCAGAATAGTTTCACTCCACCCCAGTCTATTCTCACTCCTAAGACACAGTCTCAGGGCTAGGACTGCAGGACACTATTGTGTGAGCTATCCTGAACTCCCACTAAACTGTTCCCAAAAGTGAGTAAGTGTCAGAAGTTAACTTCATCCTGCAACAAGAATCCTGGAATGCAAATTCTCTGCTTGGATCCTTCTCAGGGGAAGGAGAAAGGCAGGGAGGGCATGTGCTCATGTGTTCTGTTCTAATGGATGCTTGCTGAACTGGTGAGAAGATTGTCAGTACAGCGGTGTTTAACACATAAAAGTGAATGGGGTTTTTTGGCCACAAAATGGGAGTTACAATTTTAATTAAATGGCTTTACTCAGTTTGTCGATAGAAGCATTTTTATAAATGACTTGATGAAACACCTAGCTGATATCATGCGCAAAGTAGAAAACCGCATTAGAAAGTAGAAACAGCATTAAAAAAGTTTATTGACTTTAACAGGTTTTCTGCTGCTGTGATCAATGTGTGATCAGTTTTATCTGTGACTTGGCTTAGCTCTCCTCCCCCTACTGAATATGATTCCAAATTAATTAAGAGATTTAAATCTTGATAAATATAAACCATTCTTCTTGTCGCGTAAACCTCCAAGGCTAAACTACAACCCTCTTGTTAGTACTTTTTGGAATAAACAGTCACTTGCACTCTCACACCCACCCTGGATAAACTCAGCTACTTACAGCTACTGAGTTGGAAGCTGTGTTCATGCATTGTAGTGCATTAGTGTGGCTCCTGTTGATGGTGACTGGATACATTTGGACTGTTGTACTCACTCTGTGTGGCCACCCTCATTATAACACATGCTTTAAATCATGCTTAGACAGAAGGAATTCACATATTTAGTAATACAAGGTAGCAGGACTCAGTACAGCAAAACAAGTTTTGATTCTGATACAGTACAGAGGTGGCAGCACCTGAGAGGTTTGCTTATTCCTTAGTATTTTTGTTCCTCTAATTGACTTACCTCCTCTTCCTCTACTTCCTTTTCCTCTGGGCATCCAGAAGGAACCTAAATTGGATTCTTAAGCATAGATGCTATTTTTGTCTGTCATGTCTGTATTGTGGTGAGAACACAAAGCAGTTCGTGCTGGTTTAAAGGCAAAAAACCCAAGATCAAACCAAAGCCTTTATTTAAAATTGGTCTTTTAATTTCTGTTTTTAACAGTTTTATCTGCTCTACCAGAAGCAGTGTTCAGATCAGCTTTGAGCTCTCATTGCAGTGCATATTCTATAACCACTTTTCTTTAGAAAGGGAGAAACCTCTGTTCCTGGAAGCACTTCTATGCCATAAACATTATCTGGAGGTAGAGAGGCAACAGAAGATTATCAATTTGGGTCGTGTAAGCTTCCAAAAGAGAAACTAAGCTCACAGATGCCAAAATCCGGGCATAGCTGGAGTTCAGATTCACATTACTGTCAAAGATCAGAATAAGAGCCACAGCAATGATCTGAGCAAAAATAGCCGTCATTGTCCCTTCAAAGGTCTTCTTTGTTCCTGGCCATTTGATTTCCCCCATTGTACTGCCAAAAACAGAGGCAATAGTGTCTCCTACCCCTACTGCCAGCACCCCAGAGTAGGGGACCAGTGCTCCTGCCCCAGACAAGGTACCTTTAGGAGCACAAGCTCTGGGAAACAACCATACTGGGAGGGACATACCAAGGAGGAGATAAATGTGAGTCAAGATCAGAGGTCCACTGTCTCTTTCATCCAAGAAGAGAGACAACAGATGCCTAAGGGTTTGGCCAAATGGTTTGATCCTGAAGTACCGAATATACTCTAAGAAGATGAACACTGCCAAACACAGTACTGCAGCAACATAGAGAAGCTGTCGGTCATAAATTAGTCCAGGAACATAAGTAGCTACAACAATGAAATGGAAATATTTCCTGGTTATAGTTGAGGCCTGGTGTTTTTTAGATTCAGATGATCTCTTAGCATTCTGGTAGAAAACTATGCCACATGCTGAAGCAGCCAAAAAGGTCCAGTATACAAGAAGGTAAACTCTTGTCTGTGTCTGAAACAGAAACTGCAGTAGCCAGAACAAAGGGTTCCTCTGGATCAGTCGGTACAGCCAAGGCATGATGACACCTAAGCCTAGCACTGCTGTCATCATGTGGAAAAACATGGAGGAGATCCACGTACCCGAATCCATGAAAATGAAGAGCACAGTGAAAAAAAGCCCAAGAAGAACAACTCCGACAACCGCTACCAAAAGGAAGAAGTCTATGGGATCACCTCTGCCCTCGACTACATTCAGCGAGCGTTTAATGAGCTGATTGAGAACAAAACTTATACCTCCAAGAACTAGCAATGCTTCTCCAGGTGTAAAACATCGAGGCAACAAGTACAGCAAGATCATACTGAGGTAGACAAAAATTAGCAGCACTTCTAGGACCTCTATCACTTCTGAAACAGTCAAAGAGTGCTTCATGGTATAGATAATTATACTACCAGCAATACCAGTAAGTATGCAGGTGTTGGTTGGCACAGGCTTTGTGATGCCAACTGCTATGACTGACAGGAAGAGAGCAACCAGCATGCCAGTGGAAGCCACGACTATGCCAAAGCGTTCGAAGTACACAATGCCAGCAGCCTTGCACCTCTCCTTCATCACTATCCCCAGCAAGGGGATGACCACGCTAGCTGGCAGAAGGCCACTGTTTGCTGCTGTACGGAACTGGAATACAGCCCCCCCCAGCTGGAGCAGACGGTCCCATTTGAACTGGACATAGAAAGCCTGGATGGCGAGAGCGATGGCACACCAGGAATACCGGTCCCACACCACTGCATGCACAAAGAGAACGGTGACGAACACGATCAGGGATTCCACCAGCACTGGCTTCTTTAACATGATTCCAGTCCAATGTGGCTCAAGCTGTCAAAATCTTTCTCAGGAGTCCCGATCTGTTCAGTAGTTGTCCATTAGGAAGAATTCCTTTTCATGTTACTGCAGTTCCTATCAACAACAAAAAAGCAAGCAATTGAAGAAACTACTAGAAAAACTAAAGCTTTTTGCACAGCTGTTTTAGAATCATAGAATAGTTAGGGTTGGAAAGGACCTTAAGATCATCCAGTTTCAACCCCCCTGCCATGGGCAGGGAC
>JASSUY010030791.1:0-49418 GCA_032466535.1 Forpus xanthops | reverse complement strand
GAATACAACAGATCTTCACCTAATATCTAGCCACGCCACACAGTGCCCCCCCATCACCTGATACCGAGCTCGACTACATGTCACCTAGATAAAAGAAACATAACACCTAGATAAAAGAAACAATTTATAAAGTATAGTACTTTTGTTTCAGTGGCAAAATATCCGATCTGTTCAGTGTGCCTGGGTTCAAAGACACACTGGTTCCCCATGCCACCCTGGCTGGATCAAAACCTGTCCTGTAAGAATGGCTGATGTATGGAAAGGGGAGGAAAAATATAGACACATGAAAAACTGGAACAAAGAGACACTGTCCCTGCCAGGTTTGGTAAAAATAATAGAGCTGTCACTATCCTGGGCTGCTAATGAATTGTGATGGATTGAGATACTTCATTAGTTGTCTGTGGAGGTGAGTAGTGGAGCTCAGCACCTGATCTGTTACTTCGGTGTAACCAAGGGATGTGCCTGTGCTTCAGTGATTGCCTCAGACACATATTCATGAGCCTTAATAGAGATATTTTGACAATGAGTTCACTGCAGCTGTAAAACCCACACAAGAAGATGGTTAAAAACTTTGGTGATTAGCGTGCATTAAGCTTTTACCATCAGTTTCAGAGCTGGTTTAAAACTAGCTTTGATAACATCTATGGGAGTTGTGGTGTGTCTAGTTTAAGTTATTACTAGTCATGCATGAATCTACATAGTATTATAAAGGCAGGTATTTTTCCTGTTGTCACCTGAACTGTAAGAGCACAGCTAAAGGAAAGAGGAGTTAGTGGGTCACATGTTGAATTTTAGCTTCTCTAGCCAGCACAGTCAAATAGCTTCTTAGAAGGTAGCATCTGCTTCAACAGACTCAATTACCTAGTTAAAAATGGCTTCCAAGCTAGCAGCCAAGTTCAGCCTGGTGGTACTGAATAAAAAAGCTATTTATGCTATTTTCCAGTATTCGTTCAATATCACAGGGTATTCAGGCTTGACTCTTAATTGCTTTTCTATGCAGCTGAATACTGAAGGGCGGTGTGGCAGATTAATGCGATGAGTAGAATCCCATGGCTTGGTGTGCCTCAGCTGTAAGGCTGCTAACAAGCCAATGAAGGGAGTAGATCCCCTCAGTGCTTGCTGGGTGTGTGGCATAGTTGTAGTGTGGTGGGATTTAACTTTTTCTTTTCCCTACTTTACCCCTTTTCTTTTTTTTTTTCCTTTTTCTCTGGCTGTATGGTTCAGCTGGGTGGTTTGGTGTGATCTCTATGCCTTTATCCAGACTGCAGTGTACCTCTGAGGACATGCTTTTTAGCTACTCTTTATTCACCAGGATTTTATTCCTCAAAGGGATGCTGTAGTGATTTTTCTGTCAGGATGTTGCTATTGTAGTAGCAGAGGACTGTGTGTCCTCACCAAGAAATGTCAACCCTTTGCCATGAGGCAGTATGTCTGCATCTTCAGTGCTCCTGATGTGTGCTATCATGACTTAGTGAAGAGATTTTGACAGCTGACAGCACTTCAGAGGGTAAGTTAAAAGGAATATGCGTTTGCTTCACTAAACTGGAAACATACTTTTACTTCCAGAGCCTGCTAACAAAGAATTGCAATGACTAATCTTCATTTAGAGGTTTCAGTCTTACACTGAGCATAGCTTGTCATTTGAAATGCTCCCAGAGAGACTGATTGTGTGCTCAGTAAACCCCTGCATGGTGCCAGCCTGGTGCTCAGAGCTACAATGTGGTGTGTCTCTCAGGAGCAGGATCCTTCCTCTGACTATCAGACTTGAAAAGTGGGTATCTGTGCATCAGGGTACCTGTGTGGTGTATGTTTTACTGAGTCACTGTGCTGGATTGCTTTTTGTGAGAGGCTGCTGGGCTGGGTTTAGGACTGGTCCTCTCTGAGCACAGCTTTGGTCTCTGGCAGCTCTTGTGCTGCTGAGCCAGGGTAAAGACTGGGACTTCGGCTGGTAGCTACTAGTGATCTGTTGAGCATTCCCGATATCAGTGTTTTTTATTCCATATTAAGCTTTGAAATTCTCACTTAATAAATATGTCTGGCTGAATCCCCTCCCACAGCCTCTTCCAGTAAAGCTGAAATGCCTGGGAAACTAGTGCAGTCAGTCTCTTTCTTCCCCATATGGATAGGAACAGACCTTATTTCCACGTGGAAATAAGCAGACCTTTGCTGAGTCAAACAGAAGGCATCTTTGAGCTCTCTAGGGAAGCAGGTATTAGGAAACACATCCAGAGCTGCAAATATCTTCACCACAGCAGGCTATTCTCTAAGTGGTTTTAGCAAATGTGAAGTTGCCCATCCATGCCTTCTCTTCCAGGGATAGTGGCACATACATGGTGAGTGAATAGAGACAATCAGTGTAGCCTATTCTTTGTCTTTGCCCTTGAATTTCTTTCTTGCCTGCATCTGGACAGCAAGATTTTCTCTCACTCTGACACTCCTTCAGCAAGCTCTTTCTTCTGTTTATGCTGCTTTTTTAAACTTTTTGGCTCTGCGGTCTCCTCTTTGCCTACATGGGATGAATAGTTAAGAATACTTTGCACAATGTTGTATTGAACTTCCTACCTTGTTGCTTCCAGGAAAAGCTCACCACCCCCCCCCCCAAAGGGCTATGGCTATCAAGCACTGTCATTCTCTTCTCGTTGTTGTACTCAAAGCAACTTTATGTTGTGAGCTCCTTCAAGTAGAGGAATTTCTTGTCCTTATTTACCTGTCTGCTGTGAGTTGATGTTTACACAGGTGTGTTATATCAATACTACTCCTGGCCTGAGCTGCAAAATGAGACACGCTATACTTGACACAGGAACACATGCTCTTCCATTAAGCATTCATTATGTGTGGTCACAGTCAGACAGATAAAGATTGACATTGATAACTGCCTGAGAAGGGGAGCTGTGCACCAGCCTTTGCTTTGCTTGCTGCTTTGATAATGCAGAGATGAGAAGGGAACAGCCACTCTGATGAGTGGTGGCTCCCTCCTTGCATCAGCTGACAGGTGTTTGGCTGTGATCTTCCGTTCACCTCTTTGGAAAGGCAACACTGGAAAGGAATTGCCATTAGCAATGCCTGTGTATTTAATTAAGTCACACCTGGCTGGTAGCTAATAGCCGAATCATTGAGTCTACCTCTCCAACCAAATGAAACCAGTTTTACTGGTGTGTTTTCCTTTCCAGTACCTCTTCCTCATTTGATATGTATTTATTTAAAAAAATACTGTTTGCTTATTTTTAAACTTCTCCATTTTATTTGGCAGTGCCTGAGTATTTTGCACATGGACCAGTATTCCACAATGCTGTACACACAGGCCATAAGGCAGCTCAGAAGAACTTACAAGATTAAAATGATATCTGTTACATCTTTCCTAATGTGGGCTGAGAGCTTTCTAGGGCCACGGCTTCTTTTTTTCTGTTCATTCATAGGGTGCTGGCTACAGCAGGTGTCTTGAGCTCATGTTTTACAGGAGCTACTGGATAAACATCCTAGCACTGTGTTGTTTCATGGGTCTCTTGATATATGAATTGCTGATCAAGACTTTTTTAATTGTTTGAAAGAGCTCTTAGTGCTGCAGTATCTATTTATGAGACCTTTTTTGCTGGAGGCAAAATATCTATTATGTGCTTCTAAAAAAGTAACAACTGCACAGCTAGGATTTTTAAAGAAATTGAATTTTCCAGCTGCAAAATTGTTCTTTAAGGATAGTCAGGAAATGGGCGTCTAATCAAACTGCTTTGGAAATGCCAGCATTATATGGCTTATAGCCACCAAATGGGCTCTGTAGAAACCGTATGTATAGAACAGGCAGGCTGTGACTTACGAACCCAGGAATCCAAAGAGCACGTTTGTAATAGGATTGTTTCTGGGAGGTCTTTGTCATTTTTGAGAGGTGACCAATTGATGTAAGTAATTAGAAGTAATTAGAAATTTTGTGTTGCTTGAGGATGCTAGGTGAAAACAGGTTATTAAACAGGTTTTACTGGAAACTATTTATGAATAATTATCTGCAGAATAATCAGAAGCATTAAAATAAAAAGAATAGATATGTCATTAAAAAAAAGAGAGAAAGAGATGGGATCAAAAGGGATCTGGAATTAGCATTCCTCATTATTTTAATGCCAGAACATGCTTCTGTACTATTAATAGAAGTTAAAGCTGCTGCAGATTTTTCTGACTGCATTTCTACAGCTTGAACAATCATAATCATCCTCAGGCTGAATGTCCTTTTCTTAACAATAGCACCTGTTTTACCTTCCTTAGTTTGTCTCCCAGAACAAAAAAGGTCCTGTCAGGTCATCTTCAGTACTTTCCAGAACCAGGATATTTTTCTTTCGTTTACTCATCATAGACCAGGCAGAGAAGCTCTGAAACCTTTTGAAAATTGAATAGTCAGTTGTTTTTTTTTTTTTTCCTTTATAAGCATTTTACAGTACAGCATTTTATTTCTTGCCCTTTTTAATAGTATTTCCTTCCAAATACATTTTTCCTCCCTATGTAACATGTCATTAAACTACAGAGCATTTCAGCCTGGACTTTCCTCAAGCATTATGGGCTGTTCACAGCTAGCCCTGTGAAGTCAGCTATTATTCCTCATAGCAGGGTTTAAAAATAATTGCCCAGCTCCATTAAAAAAAGTAATAAAAGAGAAAAAAAAAAGGCAGTTAGATAATCATTTGTAAGGTATATTTATCTGTTACAGAGCTCAGGAATCATAAAGATGTATTTGTGTGTCAGGCCAAAATTGTGACTGGTTTCTGTGTTCATGGAGGCTCCAGCAGTACACCCCATGGGTTCTCCCCTAGGGATGCTCAAGTTGTAGCAGCCATGGGTGCACAATCCCACCCCTGCTTCAGGCAGCTGGCACAGGTGAACCCTGGTTCGGGATGCGTCAAGCTCTGGGAGCTTGGGCTGGTGCCCATGATGAGATATCAGCTGAAGTGGTGGTGTTGGATGTGGGTGTAGTCATGTATCAACATGTCTGAGATTTCCGAAACCACTCTACAAGTGGTTTTGGAAAGAGACCTTCCCAGAGATGCACTCCTGAAAAACCTTGTAAAAGGATGATGGAAAGGTTAAGGAAACCAACCCTCATTTTTTGTGAATGCCATTAGGAGATTTTGGATTACAATTTAACAGCTCTATTTTCTTTGAAGAATATGATTGCAGTTTGGGTCTGACATAAAGTCCACTGAGGGAAAGGCTGCTGTTGTTTATAGTGATCTCTGGTGATGGTTATTTAAGATGACTTCCTTTTTTCCTCTTATTAGTTAATTCTCTTGGTTTTCTATTTAATTGCTAAGACAAAGTTGATGGGTAGAGTGGCACTAAACCATTCAGATGATATTTGAAAACTGTGTTTTCATGGGGAGGTGATGGATATTATCCTTTCCTAGTACACTGAATTAATCCTAGAAAACTATCAAAAAATAATGTGATAGGAGGATATAACCAGGCAGCCACAGTTGAGAACAGGTTATTTTACTTACTTGCCTTGTGATTCTGTTGTAGAAATATGGGGTCAGGTAATAAAACCAGAACACACTCCCACTCAAATGAATGGAGCCATTCATTTCAAGGACAGCTTCAGGGTTTTTTAGTCTAGCAATGTAACTAACTGAATTCCCCAAAGACAGATGAATCAGTGAAGGAAAAGTGTTCAGAATAAGGATTCCAGGTTATGTGCTTTAGAGTATTGGTTTGGGTGTTTCAGTTTTGTTTTTCCTTTAAGTGTTGAAGCTAATTACTCTGCTGGGGTGGGAAGTGATGGAGAGGGGAAACCTGGGTTTGGTGGAGAGGATCTTTGTGAATGCTTCCTCCAGGCTGCAGAAGCAATTGAACTACTAGAGCCCTGCAATCCTGAATTCCACTTAGATTCAGTAAAACATGGGCTGCCTTTTTTTATGTGTTTGGAACAATGCAACGAGAAACCACTCAGAGACCAAAGTTCTTGTGATCTAAACAATGGAACAGTATTATTATGCTTTAATATAATAATATTTTAGGATAACAATAATGAGCTCGTTTCTCCTCTAGAGGCAGGTCATAAAGATAAGCACTTGTGGAGCACTTCACTCCTTCCAAGTGCTACTCTATTAATAGCATGTGATGCTGAAAGCAGATACGGAGAGCTCTTAACTTCTGTTTATTTCTGCAGCAGGCTGATCTTGACTGTGGGGAGACTTCTACGAAAGACTAGAAGAGGCTTCATATGAGGTTTTTCTCCACTTGAGATAATGGTCTCTTTCTTAACAGGTTTTCAATGGAGGGGAGAAGGAACACATTTTATGGTCAAAGTAGAGTGTTGTGGGGAAAATAAAGGTGCTTCAGATGAGCACATCTTATGGGTATGACTCTCCTGCTGGAAATTCAGTAGCAGTACATAAACAGGACATTATCCTTTGCAAATCCAATTTCCAAGCAGTGCATCATCCATGCCCTGTAGGACCTTAACTTTGCACTCTTTAGTGATCATGGGGAGTTGTGGATAGTGTTTTGTATTCTTATCTCTGAGTCACTTGGTCTGTCCCCTTCAACAGCAGAGAGTAGAGGGGGTTGGCAGGTTCTTTTTGGTCATCCAGAGTGTAAATCAGGGAGAAGGCATCACTGTTCTTTTCAATGGAGTAAAGGAAAAGATCATCTTGTGCAGCACAAGCAGAGAACAGGAGCTAGCAGATGGGCTCTCGCCTGCTGTTAGTATCACTGCTACTTCACAAGACAAGGAAGACACTTGGAGGCTCATCCGTATTTCCATACCACCTACCCATTCCCCATCATAAACCCTGAGTGCTTCCAGCTCTGGTTAAGCGCTCAGTTTGTCCTCAGTGAAAAGGTAGAAAGGGATTCTTCACAAAGGAAGGGGATTGTGTAGGACATCAACCCTCCCTAATGTGTCACAGATCTGTTTCAGGGAATCAGCAAAGGCTTTTCTCTCAGTTGATGCTGCTGTGTAACCTGCTGTTCCTTCTTCCTGTCTAGCCCTTGAAGAGCTGTCTCAGTGCTTGTGGGCTTTAGGATCTAAGATGGACTTGTGGTATCTTTAGCATTCCCCAGGAAGTACAGCTTTGACCTTCCACTGCTTTGTTTTTCACATGAAGTTGAAAAGGCTGTGTTTTCTTTTCCCCTTTTGGGTATATTTCATTGTGTATATGATCCCTCTTTACTGGCACCTCAAGATAGCTAGGTGTCTGGGGGAGTATAAGTACAAAAATGAGTGAGAACATGGGGAAATAGGTGCTTTCACTTCTGATTGTATTTCTGAGAGAGCTTTAAACATGCTTATTTTGTACCTTCAGTCACCATAGCAGAGATCCTTACCCAAAACTATGTGGGAAAGGTGACACTGCTGGAGAAAGGAGAATGGAAGAGCGATTGCAAGGGCAAGGAGCTGAGCCCCTAGCTCTGGTCCAAGCCACTTATGTTTAGGTCATTCCCAATAAATGTTCAATGTGTCTTTGAGGCCATCTTTCAGTATTGGTGTCTCTCCAGCTTTCCCAGCAGCCTGTCCCTCAGTTTCCCTATCTTACTTTCATTAAACTTTTTATGTAATATCTAATGTTTTTCCTGCAATATGAACCCATTGCTTTTTGTTTTATCCTCTGCACATGTGGTGAAGATTCTCCCCTTCCTCTTGGAAGTGTAGAAATTGTATGTATTTATTCATATCCTGGTTTCTTCTCATTAACCTCCCTGTTTCTGCTTTTCATGCTGTCTGTTCATCTCTTCAGCCTTTTTTTATGTCCCTCCCTTCATTTTCTTTTGTCTCTTGAAAAATAAAATCCTATTTTCAACAAAGAGAAAAACCAACTGGAGGAAAGAAAACCCTGAACGTAAGATGAGTTTTACAAACCCTCCCGCTGCATCTCAGCCCTTTGTCTGTCTCCTCTGTTTAGACAGCAAGCTCTTCAGAGGAGGGGCTCTTTTCCTGTGTTTGTACAAGTGCATAGCAGACTGAGGCCCTGATATAGCTGGGTTCCTTAGGGGCTATCTTAATGTACAATAATAATGAACCATATGTCGGTTTAGCCAGGAAAATACTAACGCAACAGGCCAGTAGGCAGTTTTTTCCCTTAATGGACCAGGTATTACTTAGACAATGCAGACCGTTTCCCCTTCTATCCCACTAATAATGCACTTCACTTCTAGAGGAAGTAGTCCTAGGGATGATGACGTATTTTAATCTTTGTGGGCCTTATTGTTAATCTAATTATATTGTAGACATTTAGAGGTATGTTACTGAAGTGTTGCAAATCAGGCATTCAAGAATTACCTGTGCTTTAACCCTTGTGGGGCAGCAGTTGTGAGGTGGTGTTGGTGTGGGGCCAGCCCTGGCTTCATGCGTGGCCCAGGTGATGAAGTGCATTGGCTTGGGCTCAGCATCCTGCCAGGCTATTTGCTTTATTGTTTTTTTTTTAATTACTTCTGTTTTGGCTCACTGGCAGAGCAAGTTTGTGTCAGCATGTAGAGCGTAGCTCAGGTGTTACCCTCATTGCTAGTCACAGTTATTGGTCCATTTCACATAGGGACCAGCCTTGAAGTTACCTCTTTGTTTGGTAGAGGGATCTGGTAGATGTCAGCAGCTGTGGTAGTTTTGAAGGTAGTTGGAAACCCCAGTTCTTTATTTATTTGTCTTTTTTAATGTGACCACTTTTGTCTTATCATCGAAATATTTTAAGCAAAGTTTTAATTGTGTAAAAACACTTGGAAATGTTGGCACCATGATGAAGCACTTTGATTTTTTTTTTTTTTTTGAGAAGTAACTTGGAATTTGAATTTCATAAATGTTTTTTCAAAATGTCCTGAATTAAGGCAAAAGGGATAAAAGGCCATGTTTTAAAGATATTGAAAAGACACTAAGATGCCTCTACTTTCAGCCAGAAGCTTTGTGGGACCCTTGGAGGTTCTCACCAGGCCTGAGAGAGCTGGAGGTGATCAATATTGATGTGATCACCATGGCTGCCCTGTCCTGGTCTGGCTCTGCTGTGTGACAGTATAAATCTGCTGGAGCTGTCTAAGGCTGCACCTCTCTGTTGTCAGAGCTCAGTTCAGCAGGAATCATTGGAACAGGGGGAGGGAAATAGAGGATTTGCTGCTTGGTAAATCTTCCCTCTTCCCTCCTCCCGGTGGAGACATTTGTGATAATCATGGAAAATGCTACCACTTCAGCCTGCAATAATAACCACTGAGCAGCTCTCACACTCATAATTGCTTTACTGCCCAGGGGAGAGAGAGGACTGTTTTCCTTTTATCATTGTCTTTGGCATTTGGTTCAGTTTTCCTTTCTTCTGTCACTTAAATATTCCTACATACCATAATCTTCGTTTCCCTCACCAAGTAACATATGGGGTTATTTTTAGGTGGTAGAAGGGACTTGCAAAGCACCATGAGTCCTGAGATGTTGGGGTTGATATTTAAGGGTAAATTCAAACTGAGTATGATTGCATGGTCCTGTAAAGTGTGGATCTGCTTGATTCAAGCGAAATATTTTAGTGGATTTATTGTTGTCTTTAATATGGTTTTTTTTATATGTTCTTGTCAGAAACTGAATTAAATAAAAGGTTGCTGCAGTTCAGTGTTAGCCTGTAAAAACATAAAAATCTGGCAGAGAAAGACCTGTTATCATAACTTTCATCATGTTACAAAGCCTTACTTTGCCACATCTGCTCATTACATGAGACAGGCAAGAATCCGGAGCAGCTGAGGTCTGAGAAATTCTGTTGCAGAAGGTAACGACTGATTAAAAGGTCAGGAGATAGCTTCAGTGATTTTTCCTATGGTCTTTGTGGTTCATGAATTTCATAAGTGGGATACTGGTAGGCTGTATTGCTGCATGTGCTTAGATACAGATTAGGCTGGGGAATAAATTACATTGAGGCGTAAAATAAGTGAAATGTAAGTTGTGCAGCAAATGTATTTTTAAAAGTGGTTGGTGTGTTTTGTACAATAGAAGGGAAAAAAATACCAACCTACCATGGCCATTTTGGGAGCACAGTGAGTGAGATCAAGCATGGAGTTTTAAAGTTAATGGTGCTGTGGCAATTCATCTTAGCTGATGAACTTGCCTATGGGCTCTAACTCTGCAACTTAGTCAATAAATGTGATTGTAGTTATTATGTTTACGAGTAGCTATGGATTTTCAGTCTGAATGATCTTTGCTTTTACCATTATTCTCTTTCCATCTGAAATATAGTCTTTCTGTGAGAGCACTGATAGCTGCATCCTTTCTCTGCTGTAAGCTACCTCTGAAGGCTGTGCAGCTTCTGGGGCTGTGGAGCGAGCAAAGGGCTGCCTCCCTCCCATCCTTTACCTGAGCAGCCTTTTCTGTTACAGATGACTTATAAATTCTCTTCAACGATTTTGATATTAAAAGAATAATTTTGGTTTGGTGTGTAGATTTTTTTTTTTTTTTTTGGGGGGGGATATTTTAAGCAAATGAAGAAAAAAAGTAACTAACATAATGCAAGGAATCCAGAAACTGGAGATTCAAAAAAAAATTAGGCCTTAAACATTTACAATAGTAGATACTATAGATAGTTACCAAAACAAAGATCAGAAAACAAGGTGCTAGTTATGTTTCTGTCTTGTCAGATCATTTCAGAGGCTTCATACCTTGTTCATAGAGGAAAAAGGCTTCTTCAAGGCAGTTGCTAGCTGGTTTTTAAGGACTTCGGCCTTTCTGAATCACCTGGACGAGTAACTTCACAGCTGGATGATGTAAAGGCTACCTCTAGTTCCCCTGTAGCTCTTGGGTTTTAAATGAAGGTGTACGTAGCTCAGTGTTGCAGTTGCAATATTCTCTAATAGATAACATTTTAAAATGTACAAAGATACATTTGGTATAAATATAGCTCACAGCATGAGGCACTGAATAAAACATTTCACTCATCGGGGAGGATCATGCATAACTTACTCTTGGATCTGCTTCATCATTCAGGCGTTGGAGAGTCACCCCTAATTTGTGAAAACATATGGCTTATTCCACCCTTCCACACTGAGGATTCTTTCGAAGCATACTTGCCTGCAGTCCTGTGCTCACCATCTGGATCAGCCTTCTGCAAGTCGAGGTAATTGGGAGTTGCAGTAAAAGGGAGCAGGAACGTGCATTCCTCCTCCTCTGCTATAATCAGAGGACATTTTTCTAACTCCTGGCTTCATTACAGCCCGATGGACTGAATATCAGAAAAAAGTATTGTGGATCTGGCATATGGCCAGGTACTCAACTCTTCTCCCCCCCCCCCCCCCATGTTTTAGCCAATAATTATAAGCTGTAGAATCATTTAACGTTTTTAGGCCATATCTTGATTAACTACCTAGCAACAGTGGGAGAAGTTGCTGATATCCAGTAAGAAAATATTTGGTATGTCTCAGACCTATTGTCCATTTTCAACCATAGATCATACCTTCCATCGACCCAGAAGTTTGAGCTCCCATTGTTCATGCTCAAATTTGATGGAACAGGCAAATCATAGATTACACAGCTACAGTTTGTCAGGAATCTTCCACATGCCATGTATTACTAAAGCAGGAATGAAATATTTTTACCAGTTCGTCAATCTCAGTTGCTCAACAAGAGACAATTGATTATCTACATGGAGCATCATTTGAATTCCTATTATTTACTGTGGTTGCTCAGTCAAGTCAATGACAAATTAACAAGCCTGTTTGTGTTCTGGTTCATTGTTTTGACTGTTGTGATTAAGCAAGGACTTCTTAACTCTGTTTTGGCTCAGAAAAGCAGTGCGGGGCTTGTTGAGGCCTTACTACTTGCTCTAATGCTGGCTCCACATTACTCTCCCCTGGAGGGAGCCTCAGCACATGGTCAGAGTAGAGCAGGCTGCACTCCCCAGTGCTTGCCTCAGGCAATCTACAGAGACATACAATAGGCATCATCATTGCAAACCATTGAGGTAGTGGCTGCACCTCACTTTTATTGCAGTCCTTCAGCTATCCATTCTTGATTTTTGTGCAAAGAAGTTGAACTAGTACCTCGTTCTGGGTTTGAGTGCAGAGTCTGAACTGTTCAGTTTTGCTCTGAGGCCCTCTGTAATACCAGTGGTACTTTATCACTCTATTGTGGACCTGATCATAATCTTCTGGTATATTCCCAAACAGGGAAAAACATAGTACTGGTTTAAGGCATCTTTATGCTATTGAAACTGGTTGCATCCTGGGGTTAATAGCAATGGTAACAGTCAAACCCTATTTTTTTAGGAAACATATTGCAGCTTTATTCTACACTGTCGTACCGGTACAGAGCCCCTGTGTGGCAATCTCTGTTTATTTTTGATAACTATAACTTCATCCTGTTTCTGAAACAAGATTTCATTTAAGTTATTCCTGGATTAGTACATAGGTACAGAGTTTGTGTCCATCCAAATAGAAAACTGTAAAGCTTCCTTATGGTATTGTAAGCCCCTAGCAGTCCATTTACTGGCTGTGTGTAAAGCACGAGATCTGCAGTTAAACCGTCTTTTTCTGCCTAGCTTCTCCTAGGTGTATGCTTTTATCATCTTGAATTACCAGCACCATTTTCCACCTTCTGCTCAGGTAGCACAACAGTGTTCATTCAAACTCTCTGCATGTGAACTAAACTGGAATTTGCCTATTGCCTGTGAATCCAGCCAAAATAGATATTTAAGCAAGTAATAGCATATGGGGATAAGCAGGAGTTGGGGTTTGTGTTTCTTTCCAGATGGATGAATTTCTATTTTGTATGTTGGAAAGGGTTCCTTGTGGCCATGTTCATGTTAAATGATTTGTCAAGGTCTATCAAATACAGAAAAGTGACCACCTTAACCCTATGAGTTGCTTTGGAATGATTGTTCTGGTTCCTTCTTTGCCACAGCTGAAGGAGACCATGTTTATGTGAAGGCAAACCTGTCTCTCTCACCTTGAAAGCCACTGCTGTGTTTTCTTTAAAGACATCCCTGTGTGTTTTCTGGACATGTCTTTTATTACTGCTAGCTTGGTTCGACTCAAGTTTCCCTCTTTCAGGGCTGGCTTTTGGGTCCTCCCAGTTTTTGAGAACACTGAACATGTATGAAGTAATGTATTACTTACTTCAAAGTTGTGAAGGGTATAAAAATATTCTGCACTGGCAGTGTCTCTGAACAGCTTTCGCAATTTCCTCACCACTCCCACATATACTTTCTCTCCGGCGCGTTTCTGCAGTGATCCTGTGCAGGGACCTGCGTTGGCTGCAGTCAGCTGTGTCCTCCATCACCCCGCTACTCCTTCACACAGCTGTGTCCCCCAGGGAATCACCCATCACAGTATGAGCTACCGCTTGGAAGAGAGGCTGGTGCAATTATTTGGTGCCTGAGGACAGTGATATCTTTTACTGCTCTGGGGATGCTTCATAGTACATGAGCATGATTTCAGCCTGGTATCCCAGACTGAATTTATTTAAGGGTATATATATTAAGATTATGCCTGTCCTGGTCTACCCTCTTTATTTCCTTCTCTCTTAATCATAGTATTCGAAATGATTAAAACAGATTAAAATGCAAACCAGCACCGTAATCAAGCAGAATGTAATAGCTGGTTATCATGAAATAACATTGAAATAAAAGATAAATAATTTATGACTAAGTCCCTCATCAACTTTAGATGGCCATAAAACAACACTAACTAGCTACCGCCCAAACCTCAAGTAAATGGGTAGCCACATTACCTGAGCTTGGCTCTTGTCTCCAGGCCCTGATCATGTTTCAAATTTAGAGATGCTCTATATGCCTTTCTTAGACAGTCTTATGGCCTATGATTTTTATGCACGTAGTTTCAAATTTTAAGATAACTGCATTTATATGGATCTGAAAATTTATAGATATGCTGAAAACATTCAGTATTTTACAAGTGCAAGTTTTTATTAATGAACATTCACAAGTCACGTGTGTCTGGCTAGTCATAGATTTGGATTAGAGAGTGATATATCAGGGGACAACAAGGAACAAGAGCTCATGCAAGGTAGGAAAGAAAGCTCTGGTTATTAAACTAGCAGATTCTAGATTATCGATATTTCTGAAAGGCTTTGACACCAGTGTATTCAGTACTTGCAGAATACCTGCAAGAGAGGTAGGCCAGATCAATTTAAAGTTCTCGTATTTCTTTTTTTTTTTTAGTTTCAAGTTTAACTGAGTTATAAATAAGCATCTGTACCTCAAACATAAAAATGAGACTGAATACTTTTGATGAGCCTAATGAATATTATCTCTAAAAAGGGATGTATGTTCATAGATGTAAATGCAATGAGTTGAGTAGCCTGAAAATACTTCAAGAATGCTTGAGGAGCTTCTTTCTGTTCATATTACCATTTTTTTTTTGCCATATGGATGAGTATAAAGGGAGATTGATTGGAGGAGCTGTTATTGTAATGTACCCATTAAGAAGGTTCCTTTGTTTCAGCGTGTAGATTACATTTTCAAGATGATGTGAAGCTAGTTTTAACAAAATGAGATGTATAGAAGCTTTATGTTCTCCTTTCTCTTCAGCTTCTTCTCAGGCCCATGTAATTTTCAGGAAAATGTTAGTAGCTTGTAGGGGTTACAGCATATAGGTAAAGAACAAAATTTATGTCTTCACCCATGTTTTAAATGGAACCAATGCATCTGACAGAAATGTCTTTTAGTGAGAAGAGGGAGGAGATCATAATTTGATTAGTGTACATGCATTCATTTTAGAAATGAGCTTAAGAGTTCTGTCAATGTGTAAAGAATGCAATTCACTTTATGCTATGGAAAATCAAACTTTCTTCAACCTTGATTTTAAACCTTTTCTTTGGGTTTGCTTGTCAACAGTATGTCATACTGTTGTGGGACATGTGCAGAAAGCCCACACTGGCATGCACAGCTTCAGGGTTACTTCAGCAGTTATCTGCAAGGGATGACAGTGATGCTTGCCTTCCCTACCCTGGTGACCTTCATCTGCTGTAAGGAAAGGACATGCACTTGCTGAAACACATTTGGTGGAGGAAGGTTTTATGAATTGGCTAAGGCAGTCAATCAGATTCAGTTTTAAGGGTGGTGTCTTGTACAAAACAATATTCTGAACATCCATTTAAATGGGGGAAGTTGGATTTATTTTTTTCCCACACTGAATAGCTTATTTGCTTCGATTTGCATGCTTTTTAAATTTTTAAAGTTTAGTGTTTGTGATCTGTTTGCTTTTCCACTCCAGCTCATTTGCAAGCCAGTGAGGGTGTTGCATTCTAAATTTGGGAACAGTTTGATTTTGATACAAAAAGTAGATCAATTGCAATTCCCAAGATGAGAGCATGGTTACTAATTCTATTGGATATCTCAGAGCAGTTTCTTGCCAGTGAAAGGACTGTATCTTTTTTGCCACAATGAATTCCATACATTTTAGTGTGCACATCTGTAATTTCTTTTTGCTTTATTTTTTAGATTATACCTCTTCTAAAGTCTTTTGATAACACTGATTATCTGTGTTGGTGCACACCAACTAATGCTAGATTTCTTGGCAGCAAGATGTTATTCATGCTATGCATATAAGCTCCACATTGTCTCTAAAGACAAGATAGGTATTTGCCTTGAGATTTCAGCTGAGAACTGGGTTTTGGAGCCAACTTAGCTTTCAAAAGCTAGGCACATTTAAAAAAATTCTAATTGCTATTTAGAATAAATGGTAACTTTAATTGCAGTCAATTCTCTATAAAAAGAATAGGTTATCACTTAATTGCATTTAAATTTGTAATACAAAAATGTATCTTGATTAAAGAAAGAAATAGATCAGGATAATTCTTTTCTTTGGTGATGAGTGAAATTTATACAGAAAAATCACATTATCCTGTGGAGCTGTCATTGGCTTCTTCCTGTAGTTGGTTCTCAGTCTTCAAATAGATATTCAAACACCCGACTGTCATTTAAGCTTTGGATATTTTTCTGTCTCAGACAATAATTCTCTGCACCCAAAGTTGAAAGCTTTCCAGCTTTATGCAATCTCTGTTCTGTGGGGGTGCAAGTAGGAAGCAACTGTATAAATTGGCATGTATATTTCTTCATGGTATAATTCGCAATCAAGTGGAAATTTCAGGTTTGATTTGTTTTTTCTTTTTTTTTTTTCTCTCTATGACTGATTCAAACCCTTGCTTAGAAAACCCAAGTGTTAATCGAGGAGGGGGCAGGAAGGAAAGGACATGTGTCCCAAAGCCCTGCTATGGAATGAAAGGTGCTCAACTGAATTATTTTCTGAAAGATTGAAACCTGGTGTGTTGTGTAAAGTCTAATTTTAGACCACATTATGCTGCAATATGGTATCAGATTCAAAGAGCAGCAGGTGTCAGAGAATCTGCTAGCTGACACTCCATGTTACAGCAGAAAAGCTTTATTAAATTCATTTTTTAAGCTGCAAATAGGACTCTGACATGGTGTGAAATTCAGCTAAACTGAACTTCTTCAGCCCCTGCTTTCCCATGTCATGGATTTTCTGTGATCACCCACTGTGATCTGGCTAGCCCAAGTTTGGAAATGCTGGCTATTAGCTTTAGCAGGAAAATTCTTTGCTTTCAACCACTGTGTGCTTCCCACCTGCAACCTAATGAATCCTCAAGGGGGTCTGGAATGAGACAAAACCCAATTCTGAGCCAAGTGAGAACAGGAAAATCTATTTCATGCCTTTCCCTCAGGAGATGGGTCTAATTCTCTGACAAATATTTTGTGGTGGGGTTGGGGTTATCTGGATGAAAGAGCTATTTTTATTTTGAATATTTGAAATACAGCTACACTGTAAATTCCTGTGTATGAGATGCTTTCCTGAAAAATTATGAGGTTGTCAGGGTAGAGTTATAAATTGTGCCGACACAACTTGTAATGGCCAGGCATTTTTAATGCATGCTTTCTCTATGAGTCCGTGAATAGGCAAACCCATGCTGGTATGAGGGAGGACTCTGCTCCAGCTCCACTGCAATGGGCTTTGTGCTGCCACTGATCCCGATCTCAATGGAGGTGTATGCATTAGCTCCATGTCTGTGCTTCCTAGCAGCAGGAGCTCAGTATCGCATCTCTGCAGTGCTTGCCCTCCAGTTCTCCACTGCTGCTTGAGCTGGCTGCAAAGCAGTGGCTTAGCGGCACATGAGCTAACAAAGTCTTCCAGAGATGGACAGATAAGAGGGAGGGAATGTCTGCAGTATGCTAGTCTTGCCTGTGTAGTGCCCTGATTTTACCTATAGCTGTTGTGTAAGGGGAATTCAGTAGCCATAGCAATAGGGATAGTGTTATGAGAGGACTTGCCATTCATTTTAGGCTGCTCTGATTGGGTTTAAACATTCCTGGAAGTGTTGGGAAGCAGCAGAGAAGATCAGAAAAGAATTACCAAGGCTCTTGGAAGCCTATGGAATTAATTTAGAGAGCTCCCTTTGGACAAAACAGTGTCAGGTAAAGACAGTGTTTTATACAGGTCAGATGTGATCAGCTGGGCATTGCTGGCAGGCCCAGGGAGTAACAGAATACAAATGAAACTGGAATGTTCAGAGTGTGAGTTAAAGCCCTTTCTTACTCCTTTTTGGGGTGTTGGGAGGATTCTTCCATGCCTCTTTTTTTGGAGATAATTCCATATCTGATCTCGTAGAGTGAAGATATAACATGCACAAGACTATTTTCTTGGGTTGCTTATAATTGACAGGGTTTCTGTTGTATTTCAGTTTCTTGCTGGGAGCCTGGATTGCCTTTAGCCAGTCTGCTTTGCTCCAAAAGGTCCTTGGCAAAGGAAAGGGTATAAACATAAAAATCTTCAAGGAAGAACTGGGAGATGTGGGGTTTGCGTATATACCCTTCACAGGTTGAATGCCTGATGGCTTCTGTGAGTTGTGCAAGATCCCATTTTGGGGCAATGCAAGGTGGTGCTTTTTGTCATCTATCTCATTCAAATTCTCACCCAATAGCCTGACAATGCACGTTGTACACTCACTGACTTTGATTGCCAAGACAACAGCAAACCCATAATTTTGGTTATGTTTTCAAGAACAGTAATTGCACTATGACCAGCATTCCTATGTCAAATACATGGGAAGTGTGGCTAAGCAATGACCTGATCTAGGGCTGGAAGATCAGCCCATTGGCAATCAGATGGATGGGAACACCTGAAAAGTGTTTTTAGCTTTGTAAGCAGTGCAGGGATGGGAGCTGAGCTGTGTGGAGTTTGAAATGTGAAAGTAGGACAAAATGTCCTGGTGAGTTTGTGGGCAATTGCAAATAAGTTTGTAATAGTCAGTGCAAACCATTCACAAGATTTTGAAGCTAGATTCAGTGTAACTGTGTTGGTTCATATGAATCCATATTGATTTTTTTTTTCTTTAAATAAACCTAAAATTCTAGCCAAATTCTCAACTGAGGCTTTAAATATAAAATTAAGAACAATTTTGTTGAATTCTCTGAGAGCCCTTCAAATTGTTTTCAGTATCTTTACTGGGTTCCCACTACGCAAAATGCATTTCGGTACTTAAAAGAAGTAGCAGCCAAAAATGCCAAGCACCTACCATTTGATAGCTGTTCTTAGGAAGGGTGTTGGAAACACTGATTGCAACAGCTGTATTTTATTCTAACAGGTTAAACTGCTTGTATTTGGGATAGAAGTTTTTATTTTGCTCATAATTTTTTACAAGGTAACAAGACTTCAGCCTGGGCACTGCATCAGTTCTTTGGAGAAGGCAGGAGAGCTCTAATTCAATTTGTGGCACTGCTGTTCTTGTGCAGAAACCATCAATATCATCATAATGTGTTTTCAGACCATATTATGTGCAGAAAATCTGTGACTTCATCTGAAAGGTGACCTGTAAAGGAAACTTTAAAATTGGCTTCTACTACTCCTTTTTGTTTTGTTTCTCCTTTGGGTTTTAAAAATGTTGTGCAAAGGTCTGGGAAGCTTTGAATATTCCCAGCTTTCTGCTTGTGAGTTTCTTTGTTATTATATTTAAAACCAACAGGAATACAAAGCCTGCTTTTGCTGCCTTCCCCCTCCCCTTCTTTCCCTGGTCAACTCCTTGGGGATTTCAAGGACAGGAGAGTGAAACATGGCTTGGAGATTTGGAGGCATTTAGGCTTATGAAAAGAAGAGCTTTCTTCTAAGTGCTTGGACTCAAAAGGTGTTAGTGCAGCAAGCAGAATGTTAGACCTGAACCAGCCTGACTTGACATTTCTTCTTTCTAATGCACCTTTCACAACTTTCATCTTTTCTGTAGTCATAATTACATTAGTTTTCATGGAGATTTTTTAGGATAGAAAAATTATTAACTTTTAAATGTTAAAATATTTCCCAACTTTTTTAGTTTCCTCTCAAATCAGTTTGTATGTCAGATAAGAGGAAAAATGAATTTAACTAGTTAAGAAGAGAAGATTCCAAGATACTAGAAACTCTAGGTTAGGAGCAGAAGTGAAGTGAGTAGCAGCTCCACAGCCCTTGGTACAAATACAAAAGTATGTGGCTTCACAAGTTATGATCCCGGTGCTGTGAAGGATGGGTCCTGGTGCTGTGAAGGACTCAGCAGCTGGGCAGCCATGCTGAAAAGGAAACCAGTGCTCTGCAGCTGATCTAGTTAAGGGAAGTTGGATGATGATGTGCAGCAGGAGTTTTACACTTGAAATCAAATGTGACTGGTGATTTAGCATGCAAACATATGCAGAAGAGAGTAAAACCCATTCGTTATGCCAGTGGTACTTCACACCAGCAAGGTGAGGGGGGAGCAGCCAATTTGAGTTGCTGCTTGTTTTGGGATCAGGCAAATAGTTTGTGTGCAGGAGACTCTTGCTTGTCTGACTCTCCTGTTGTGTTTGAGGTGCCTCCTGAAAAGGTGTTGGCTGGGAGATGTGTGTGAGCAAAATTGCTCATCTGGCTTCAAGCTTGCTTTCTGCTTGTGCCTTGGGGGACTTAGAGGAAAATGATGTCTAGGAGCAGACTGACATGCAAAAGCCCATGGGTCATTCCTTGTGTTCCCTCTGTGTTATTTTGTCTGCTTGGTTGTGACACTAACATGATGCATTTTAATTGTAAAAGAAAAACCTCTTGGTGGAAGCATATTCTCAGATGGGGAAAGTATAAATTACAGAATAATTCATGGACTAGTTGCAGCTCTTGAGAATTCAGCTGGTCTAAATAATGTATGTTTATACATATAAGCTGTGTGTGTCCCTGCATATTTTAAATGTTTGATTGTTTCACATTAATAAACAAGTGAATAAATGCTGACTGTAGAATACTGTAGCACTTGCCATTTTGGTTTTAATTTCCCATTATTATTATGCATCTCAAACAAATTTTTCTCTGGTTTTCATACCTGCAATTTATTGCTGGCCTAAACCTATAGGCATCAGACAGCATCTATTTAAAGCCTGAAGAGCATCAGTAGAGACAGAGCAGCCATCATCCCATAGCTAATTAGGGATAAGAAGAGGTGGAGGATGCAGTGCTGCCTCCTCCTCTGCCTGCCTATCTGCTGGGCTTGCTCTATTGCACAGATAGAGCTGCTTGTACCTCATGGAGAATAAAACTGTGTGATAGATTTTCAGTGCCTGATACTCTGGCTGCACTGGTGACAGGGCAGTCCCAGCGCACCAGCAGAGCCAGAGCACAGAGAGGCTGCAGGGCTGCTGCTGGCAGCGGGGGGCACGCCTCCAGCTTGTGCAGACCTTGGCCTCCTGAATCTGCCTTTTTGTATGTAAAGGAAGAGTTTCAGCTAGAACAGAAAATAGTGTGTTGTGTTTTGCAGTGCGTGTGCACATGCATGCAAATGTCATAATAATCACCAGCTTCTTTAAACTCAGGGTGGGGAGGACTTAAACAGACAGTGAATATTTGGATGTGTAACTGAGCTTCTGCATGGTGGTAATCTAGTCACTCAGATGCCCAGGCTGCTAATGGTTTGCTTCTGTGGGTGTGTTTTAGACTCAGGCTGTCATCAACTCCGAAGGAGACCCTGAAGATGAAAAAGGGTTTCGGGGTCCAGCCATGTCAAAGGCTGCTGCTGTGTTTGTGTGTAAGAATTCAGTCTTATCTGTCAGGGCTACCTGGCCATGGCTGTGCACATCATTGTCCTGATTAAGGAGGACAGCATGTTCTTCTATATCGACGCCTACATGTGTGGATCTGATAGTGTATCCAAGCAGAATATGCCAGTGAATATAACAAAAATGATGAGTTTATTAGAAAGTCTGAAATAGGGATGAAATGAGAGGATATCTGCCGTTCTTGATGGATACTTGCAGGTTACGTGTGATCTTTGAGAAGGTCTGAATAAAGTAATGATAAATGATAAGCAGCTGGAAAGGATCTCCCTCATGTAGGCAACCTGCACATCTCGCTGCTTTGTGCTGCCAAGCATAAACAGAGAAAGCTGCACCAGAGCTGAAATGCAGGGGCGAAGCACATCCACACATGTTCAGGCTGCTTTTGAAAGATCAGGAAGGAGCCTTCCTGCAGGGGCTGCTTGGCCAGTGCTGTGTGGAATCACAAGTTTTTGCACAGGTAGAAACCAAAATGCGCTTGTATTGCAAAACACTGGAGTGACATGTGGGGAGCACAGAGAATGCTTTCTGGGGTAATTCAGGTTCAGTGTTTCATAGCAGTTTTGTTGAAGGGGTCATGGTACAAAATTAGGTTAATTCACTTCCATGTCAGGATAGCGTCTTGTCTGAGCTATGAGGACTGTGTGAAAATGAATCCTGATGAGACCCTATCAGCAAAGCATTGGCAGGTGAAGGTTGAGTTGGTGCCAGAGAAGTGCTGTTACAGGCTGCAAGTGCTGCCACGTCAACTTGCACACCATGGGCAAAGTACAGCAGAGGAGGATGAGTGAAACGGATGCTTTGAGGGGAGAAGAAAAAAAAAGAAAGGACTTGTTTCTCTGTGATGAAACATCAGTTTTGGGTCATTTCAGACTCCAGCACATAGGGTAAAGGTGACATGAGGCTAACAAGTATGTCTGGGCACTGGGGTGGTGAAGTGATATGGCTAGTTTAAGGGCAGCTGTGGAGATGGGCAGCATCCCTAAGGCAAGGCATGCAAATCACAGGGAGACTGTACCTGTGAGCTCAGTGCATTCAGGTCATTGAGCATCCCTGCAGAGTGACCGGTTTTGGTCGTTACTGATTTGAGCTGGATTCAGAGCAACAGCCTAGAGGCAAAAGCTGTGATTTTTGCAGGGCATGATGGCATATTTAAATGCAGAATGCCTTCACCTTGGGGTAGCATACTATCAATAGCTTCCTATTAAATAGCCTTGTATTTTAAACAAGATATTGCTGGTAACCAACATTCACTATTAAGTGTAAACAAATCCCAGAAGTGTTGCCAGCTCTGTGGGTTTTCTCAATCCTGCGTAGCTATTAAGGCTCCTTTTTTTACAGTTCTGGCTTTTAGAGTTACAATTCTGTCACCACTCCTGCTCCTTGCAGGTGCAGAGTCACTTCCCAGTGAGACAGGTTTACCGCAGCACTTTTTGCATTGGCTTACCTGGTACCAGCACTGCCAAGGCCCCGTGAGGTCCCAGTTTGAGTGTTGGCTGTGGCTGCAAGCAGATTGCACACAGAGTTCAACTACCAGATGGGGGACACTAAATCTGCTTTGTCTAGCCAAGAGCTGGCAGACAGAGCACCACTGCTGCAGTCAGCCAGAGAAATACTGAAAATTGCTCAATCAACATAATTCATGAAGCTCTGTGGCAGGTCTGCAGCTCCACAGGCCACTGTGGGAGTGCCAGGTCAGGCATGGAGATGTGCTAAACCATGACCGTGATCATCTATGTGAAGAACACACACAGCCGCTGCCCAGTGTGATGGCTCTTGCAGAGGGACTTTCAAGGGTGAAATACTGTGAACAACATTGCTTCCCAATAATTCCTGCTCTGTTTGCAGAGTGGGGTCATGGCTAAGAGCTCTGTCCCTGATCCCTTTTATGATGCTGCCTTAAAGCACTCTGAAGACCAGGGAGTTACTTGTTTGCCCCTACCTTGCCTACCATCCCCGCTTGTCATTAACTACAGACTCAAGGTGAGGGGAAAATAGCAAATGAGTTTAGATCTTTATGGGCAGAGCTGGGCAAATACTCTGACAAGTCTTCTCAATCATTCTTTCAGCAGAAAGAGGTTTAATCTGTCGATGGTATTTCCAGCCCTTATTTGTTTTCTGTGCTGTAGGGCAGTGGGGTTTCTAGCGAGCTCGCCTTGAGCAAATGAATCTTCAAAGGTCCTAGCTAAAGTAGTAAGTGCTGCAAGCTGTGGAAATGTACTGCCTTGGGGGGCTAGACAAAGTATGCACTTGTATGGTATGTTTGGGTGTCCAGCTGAAACATCCTCTTTGATCAGAAAGTGGAAGGGAAAGCTGACAGTGAAGACCAAGCGGGTGGTGTGTGATGGGGAACAGCTCCCTAGTTTCATGATCAGAGAGTCAGTGGTCCTGAACCAGTAACACAAATAGATGTAGGCCAAACATTGAATCAATTGATAATTAAATGTACTTTTCCATAAGCACACAATAATAATAATATCCTTTTCAGAATATCCCTACTGTTTTTTATGTCTTAGGCTGTAAATTGTTTAACCTGATAGTTCTATGCCTGAATCCTCCTGGAGAGGTCTATCCAGCATACATGTATAGGAGTATAAGCATTTGTAAACATGCAGGTAAATCTGCATGTATGTGATTGTATTACCCCTGCTAATGCCTAGGAGAACTGTTTTGTAGTATACCGTATGGAGTAAATCTTGTAAATACTCTTAAAGAATCAATTAGAGTTAATTCAATAGCTATTAGTAATAAAACATAAATGCAACTTTACAATTCTGCCAGCTGGCTCAGGTAACGTGCTTTCATCAGCTACAGAAGCAAAGCATTTTTAAAATCTCTGGCTGAATAATAAAACCCAAAATTAAATTATAATTACCAAAGGGTTTCATGGCAGTCTGTAGCCAGACCAAAGAAGACTCATCCCTCCTGAGTGTTCTGCAGAAGCTCCACTCCAGAGCCAGGATCTGCACCTCATCATGTGGGGCAGACAACTGTCAAGAAATCTTTGTTTTCCCCAGTACCAGCAAGACACTGGTCAGGAGATTTCATCAGCTGGTTGATTTATATGAAAGAATGTAGATTTCTTGCATGATTTCTGATCATGGCAATAGTTTTCAATATGTTTTGACCTTTTGTTCCACTTGTGTCAATAGTAGCAATTACTTTTGTTGACCATGTCTATATTTCTAGACTTTGTGGGGATATAACATTTTTGTCTGTTCCTGTGTAAGATCCCATCCCCACACACAGTGCAGTTTCATATCTATCACCTGCATGTCACATATATGTTTTCCATAATGTGGAGCATCCTCATTAATCCTGTACTTGATAACATGAGTCACACAGCGTTATGTTGTGTCAGCTCAGAAAACAGACTACTGCAGTGTTAGAGTATTTCAGTAAATAGAATATCAGTGCAGTGTATTTTTGTGAGGCAGTTTGTTGCTGTTAGTGGCCACTGGGTGGAGGAAAAACTGAAAAAGCTGAAAGTAGGAGCACAAAAGAAAGTGGCCTGATTTCCAGGCCATTCAGGGTGCCTGCAAGTCCTCTTGTCTTGTTACAATACTCAGCAGCTCCTGAAAATCAGATCATTTGTTTAGGTGTTGATTTTGCAATATCGCAGACTGGAACCGGGTTTGTGCTAATTCCAAGACTCAGTTTATCAATAAGGGCAAGGAAAAAGTAAGCAATGGTGACTGAGCGAGAGGAGCTTGGGCAGTGTAAGGTGGGCACATTTAGACAGCACTAGTGGGAACAGGGCTTGGGAGGGAGTATTTTAGGAGGTGCTTGCTAAGAGAAAACACTACTTATGTCTTCTTTTTCTTTGTAATCTTCTTTCCTATTAAGTTCTGGGGACCAGAGGATTTGTAAAAATAAGTGTGAATGTGACTTGGCCGTACAAATACATTTTCTAACTGCGCTATATATTGCATATAGAAATCAACTGTGGGTACAATGATTTAAAAACACTGTTCTTTTTGATCCCCCTGTTGCATGTTAATCTGAGGTTCTGTGCAACAAATTACTCTTTCTAACCTAGTTTTCTTACTCTCCTGCAGCCAGGGGATGAGACTAACCCCTAAAGTTGCTGCTAATACTTCTGAAGCGTTGGTTTAAAATGAAAATAAAGCGGTTGCTTGGAAACCCTCCTATTCTTTGTGCAACTTATTTTGCTTTCTTGAGATGTCTTTTTCCAGACTATTAAGTGTAAGTGGCAAAAATATTACAGGCAGAGCTGCTGGTGTCTCTTACTGTGAAGATTGTGTAACGTTGTCTCTTAGAAGCCCCTGTTTTGATTGGCATACATTTTGCCAGACTTGAACCATTTTGAATGAAATTTGAAGGGTATTTTCTGTGCTGGGCTGTCCCTAAACTCTTTAGGACAATTTCAGCCAAAATGATTCCTGTGAGTAGAACTAGAGAACAATACATTGGCAAAAAAGAATGTGTTGAATGTTGAAAAGATAAATTATGTCAATGCTTTGAAGCAAGGACCTGAAATTCAGTGGGGAAAGGACTGTCAGGCTGTTACTCAGAGATATATGTCTTACATATCCAATCTATGAACATTTAGCTAAGTTGTAGGGATTTCCATAGCTTACAATTTGCATATGTCCCATAGAGATAGTTTTGGTATATGTTTAGCAGCTAAAACTAGAATCATTTTCAGCCATGATGGCTACTCTGACCAAAGTGAAGTCAGTCCCCCAGGGGTTATGTGTTACTGAAGGGATTTGCAGAAAGTGGATAAATTATGTGCCAAGCAATCCTGATTCTGACATTTCTGAGATTCTGAATACTTTGCCTTGCAACCTCGATGTTCTTACAGGATAGTTTTCTTGTGCAAGATGCATATTTTTTAAATTGGGCAATTTAAACTTCAACCGCATGTATCTTAGCATTCCTGCAGCACTTCTGGTACATAAAACTAATTTCCAATGCAATTTTATTACTGTCAATCTGTTGGGAATTCCAGCAAGCACTGGATCCCCTATCTTTGGTAATGGGGATGTTAGTGCAAAAGGCTGTGTGAAATTTTAAGTGTATGGATCCATAAAATGCCTCAGGGTTACCCCATTGTCTGTAGGACACAGTCCTACAGAGAATACACTGGGACTGGCTAATACTGAGAAGGCAGCTTTCCTGACACTGGATTAATGATTTATTTCATTTTGGAAGTCTCTTCTGAGGAGTAGGGTGGGGGCAAGATAATTCTGAAGAGGCTTTAGCAGCATGAGGTCTCTTGTGCAACTAAGCAAATAGCTGGGCAGTCTGGTTACACAGAGTTTCAAAGTACACTAATCATCCAAATCTTTTTTGAGTAAAATAGTAAAATGCTGTTTGCTTCAGTGACATGTAGAATATGACACATACTTTAAATTTTTTATCTGGAAAAAATATTGGTGGAAGCCATGGATTGTGGGAGTGAGACAGGAATATTTTCCTCTATTTTTTGATGTTACTACAAACTATTTTGTCCCTCCATGTGTTAATGGCAGCACAATATAAATGAATTTTTGGAGGCACGGAGCAACTGTTTTGTGTACAGCAGACTCATGTCTTTCTGGGTCTTGCACCTCCTAAAAAAGGTCAGGGTGATGCGTGTGTTTAGGCTAACAGGGCCATGAGGCATCATTTGGGTAGAATCAAAAGGGGTGTGGGGTAGGGAAGAGATTAGGCTGATTATTTTGGCTATGAAATCTGATTTAAAACTAATGTATTGTTTCATAATCGACAAAGGACTACCATATATCTGACCTACCTGGATCATCTTTTTCCTCCTGATAAGTTTGTTTGGAATTAGAGGATTTTGATGATTTTTTTTTTTTTTTTAATGTTTTAAATATCTGGAAATCCTGGAGATACAGTACATTGCATAGGCAGTGTGCCCAGGCAGCTTGGCATGGTCCACATAGCCATCACATTGGGCCTGCTCCGCTCAGAGCATCTGGACGTGTTCTCTCTGGGATGTTCTGTTGAGAAATGTTGCAGCCCAGACCTACCAACCTGAACTGACATGGATGCTGTCTCAAATTTCCCTGTCCCATAAAGCTGGCAGAAATGCTGTATCAGCAGTGCTAAAATATGGCTGAAAGCTGTGTGCATCTCCCAGGAGCTGTGTTCTAGCATTCCCTAGCTCAGCAGGGGTGTGATGAGTTTTCATTAATATTAGCTGTCTGGAAGGAGCAGATGGTGCCAAGATCTTGCACCTCAGTGCCAGAATTGCGGTTCGGAGCCAGCTGCATCGTTTTCATTAACTCTAGAGTTTCACAGACCTCTTCTAGCCTTCATTTACCTTTGTAAGTGGGATGAGAGTGCCAGCTCAACGAACTGATGTGTTAAACATGAATAACATGTTGAGTGATTATTCTGAGCATAAGTGCTGACTGATGAGGGAGCACCACATTTCCAGCCTCTCTTGCTGATGGCATATGTTGCTTTCACCAGTAAAATCCATAGATTCTAGAAAACTGGCACTCAAGTCACCTGGAGAAGGCCATTATACAGCAGCAGCAGGAATGTTCAAGGGCTGGATGGCAGGAAAGCCTTTGGCAATTCTACATAACTGCTACCTGGATGATGTGACTCTTGAGAAAAAGCAGCAGAGAAGCAATAGGTTAGATTAACATTTTGTACTTGTATTTTTGTGTATCAGATTGGTGAATGTTGCATGAATACGTATTTGTTTCATAATACTGAGATAGAACAGAAGCATTTTTAATGCTATGAAGAACAATGATAAAATTAAGATATGTAAATGAAGATACTGTGGTGGACCAGTAAGATGCTATACTTACAAATAGTGCAGAGATGGAGAGGGGAAATCAGAGGATCTTAATGCAAATTACTCAAAAACTTCTAAAACAGAAATAGCAACTTCAGGTTGCAGTGGTGTAGTAGGTTTCCACTGGCTGATTTAATTAACTGTACTCTGTTTCAGCTCACTAGGAACGTGTTCAGACTCATGACTGAAAATGCAGTGTGTGTAGCTTGTACCAATAGCAAGTAGAATTTTGAACATTTGGCTTAAGTAATACAATGTGTCTTTTGCTTCTCAGTGTACTCTATTCTGCTTTAAAACACAGATGGGTCATCTCAATACCATAGAGTTACAGACTTTAAATGTCCTGTTGATGGCAGAATAATTTAACTCCAAGAGACAGGATATCTCCATCTTGGTGTTTACATTCACTTGTCTAACTGTTCGACTATGGCACACAACCTCTCTTTTTCCAGGCTCTGATCTGCATACAGAAGTCAATGGGAACATTGCTTTCAGCTTGGCAGGGCCTATAACCAGTACTGACAGAGATTATTGCTCTTGCTACACTGTAAATTTGGACAAGCTAGCTAAACACTGCAGTCTTTTAAGTGGATGGTTGTGAAAGGTTTTTAAATCTTGTCTTTTGTCCCTTAAGGGCTTTTCTCTGTTTGTTTTTTTTTTCCATGTTGATCCAGTTGGTTTGATACAAATGCAGTGAAACCATCCAGGAATACAAAAAAAGTATTGGGAATAACTTTCAGCACACTTTCAAAGGACTTACTAAGGTTTCAAAGGGGGCCTCATGATAGCAATTTTTATTTAAACTTTTTTATTATTATTTTTCCTGGAGTATGGCGTGTAATTTAGTCTTTTCCCTAATAACTGGCAATTCAACTCAAAAGGCGAAATATATCTCACTAAAGTGAAGGGCAAAACCCCTACTGTTTTGGTGGGATCAGGTAATCACCAAAAGTGTATATGGAGAAATACTTTGAACACAATGGTATAAGCTCTGCTTTGTGGTAGTGAAGAGTTTTTATTAAGCTCATGATGCATTTGAGTGGTCTTTGTTGCACTGCTGTCTTTCTGACTACCGAAGGGCATGTATGCCTATTTATCAAAAGGGAATTGGCAGCTGTGTGTGCATATTTCTTTCAGTCAATAGATACAAACAGCGCCTCTGAGTATCAGCTTGTGTCTGTATGATGGAGCCCTTTGTAAGACAAGGAAGTCTACTTCCAGCTTTTCTTTTTTTTTCTTGGGCCTAAGGATGGTTTAGTCAACTCCATCAGATTTCTGCTGCAGTCTTAGCTATTAGGATTAACTGATACCATGACTTCATTAACCAGGTTGGTCAACAGATCCAAGTTTCTTGACTGGCTGCTAACTACTCTCCCCAAGCAGGGTTATGATGCTTTGCAGTAAGACAGTTACTATGATAGCTGGTTAAAAACAAACCAAAACCCCCTGAAATCAGAAAAACCCCACAAAAGTGTTGTCCAGCCATATTGCTTCTTGTCTGTGTCTGCCTGCTTGCCAAGGCTTCATTAAGAAAGGAGCTATTCACTCCAGTAAATTAGAAAAATTTGGGCTGGGAACTTAAAAATACCACTTGTAGGGTGAGAGGGAGGACAGGAGTACCTGAGGCAGGGATTAATAATTATTTTGGCCCAAATACTCTCATAGCAAAGAGATTCTTGTGTAATTCTGCCACCTTTACCACTACAGGGGCTACCAGGGGGCTCATCTGTCCCCCAAATCCCAGTCTGTTTTCTGCTTGCCTGTCTTCATTGAGGTGTCAGGAGGAGGGAGGGAGGAAAGAGAATTCAGAAATAAATGAAACACAGTCGAGCGGGAACAGTGCAAATGCTGGTAGCTTGTAGGGGTATAGCTCTTGTTACAGGAGTGGAGTAGCCAGTAAAGAGAAAAATAAATGTTTAACAGCAACAAAGCTGAATGCACTGATTTCACCACAGAAGTGTCTTGTACACTCCTCAAGATAGCCTCAGAACAGTGTGATGAATGTAAAACATGCCTGTGCACATCCCCTTCTGAAGGGCATTACTTATGCATTTCAGGTGGAGGTTATTTACATGTTAAAGCAGCGATCATTGTCCATCACACTGTAGTTCCAACAGATGAAACTCTCACAAAACCAGCTTCTGCTGGACCTCGCCAAATAACCCAGATAGTTTTGTGGTTGCCTGGTGTGCTGGTGAAAGCAACACTTACTAGTATGCTTTGCACAAACAAAGGAAAGTCCAAAATGGGAGAAGCTTTAGCTTCTTCCAAGGGTATCTTCCCTTCTCAAGTTCAAATGTCAGTAACTTGGAAGTCTGTTGGTAATGCAACTTTGTTTGCTTGCTCAACAGAATGAAATGTATACTACAATAGTATAAATGAATGTGTGGCATTGGTTGTTCCTGGATCCTAAATGCACTACATTGTGCTCACATGCTGGGTAGTGATGTTGATCCTAGTGCAGTCGTTGGGACGGAACAATGGATTCCCTTCTCTCCCTCTTATAAGTAGTGTGCCTTGAAAGAAATTCAGGTTTAATACTTATTCACACTACAGCTGCATGTGGGCTCATGTATGAGAAAGGAGGGTCTATGGCTTTTGGTCCTTTTTCCATGTAATGAGACATGAAGATTGACTTAGAGAGATTCTTATGGCAGAGGTAGTGGGATCACAACCATACACTGGAGCTTTCCTTGTTCAATGATAGATTTCCTTTGTGAAATCCACATAAAGAAGTTGCCATTTAGAGAGGAATATTAACACACAGGATCACAGGATTTCTTTTTCTTGTTTTTGTTCCCAAATCATACTCTCTATAGTGACCACTGTGGCTGTTAAAGAGATTTCCTGTGTACAGAGGGCAGGATATGTGTAGTAGCTTGACCTGGGCTGGATGCCAGGTGCCCACCAAAGCCACTTAATCACTCCCCTTCTGAACTGGATAGGGGAGAGAAAACATAACAATTTCTTGTGGGTTGAGGTAAAGAACAGGGAGATCACTCAGCAATTCCTGTCATGGGCAAAACAGACTTGACTCTTCCTTTGCTCCAGTGTTAGTCAACCCACTACAATACAATGACTGTGTTTTCAACTAGTATAATGTTAAAAATCTGCTGTAAGGTTGTACAGAGCTGAAAAATTGTGTTTTTGTGCGATAGTCAAGGGGGTAAAACAGTGAAAAAATACATGTTCTTTTAGCAAGACTTGACATATGCATCCACTTCAGGTTTTGTTAATAATGTTCTTAATTTGCAGTGTGTCATAGGAGGGCAGCATTAGTTATTGTAATGCTGTATTTATGATGCTATCAGTAGCGAAACTGCAGTATAGTTTAACCACAGAGCAGAACTCAGATTACTGGGGATTTAACATGAAAGTTCAATAACAGTAATTTAATAAGTACTATGTACAGTTAGAATGATAATTTTTTCTCTCTCAGCAGGAAATAAATGTGTTCGATCATTCAGCCTTGCTACCCTGTTCCCCATTCAGAAAATAAACATACATGTAGGTCCATATTGTTCCATGGTTTTATTCTATCTAGTTACATTGGCTTTGGTAGTGTGACACTGATTTACATCAGGAAAGCATCCAGCCCAACTGTCAAGGGTAGTATGAAAGTAATGAAAAAAAGTCATGTCTTGATATCAAAAGTATTGACTGTAATTTTTTTTGGCTAAGCAGAATCTGGACTAGGCAGAATTGAGTCTTTGACTACAAACTTCTGTTTCAGAACATACTGTCAAAGACCAAAATGCAGTAATTTTCAAAAGCTTTTCCAGGTGAATTTGTTGCTCATGATGTGTTCTGAGTTGACGGCCCTGGAGACTGAAGCCTTTTAATTTGGGTGGATTTCAGGATCATCACACCAAGCCTGATTGTTTCAATTTTTGGTAAAAGGACTCTATTTATCCCTTATACAGTTCAGGCATGCTGTTGATGCTCAATAAATAATCACAAATAACAATAAGGTTAGAATAACATGATCTACACAGCTGTCCTGGATGGGGGTTGAGAGACAAGACCCACCTCGCGCTGGATCCCAGTGCTGCTGCACCTCTCCTGACTGTTGCTCCTACACATACTGCCTATGGACTGCAGGAGCAGCTGCTGGCCTCTGCCCTGCTCTGTGAGGGCTTTACAAGGAGTTTCAGCCTGTTCTCTTCTTTAACAGATATAGGAATTCCAAGCTTGAAAGGATTGATTTCTGCTTGCTGCTAAAAGCAATTTTTAGTTGTCCCTTCTAGGGTCAGGCTGCTTATTCTGCACCTGAAGCAGAATGGGTTTTGAGCCAAAACTGCCAGAATTGTTCTATTATTCGCATGGCTGTGAGGAGCAGTCTGGATTTCAGAACAAAGGGAAGGGTACTGTAGTGCAAGCTCTGACTCTTCAGCTGTGCTACCACCATGGGTCATGTCCATGTACTTGATGTGGATTAGGAGAGAGGGAGCTGGAAGCTTATATGGAAAATTTCTCAAGCTCAGTATCACATGACAGATTGAAACTGATAGCAGTTACAAAAGTTTTCCCTCAGACTTAAGCATCAATCCTGGGCTTGCTAAGTTGGTGAGCCAGTGTAAGAACATCACGGAATGCTCCAGTAAAATGTCAGCCCAAATGTTGATTCCTGGTGTCGCCGCAGGAGTAAAGGCTGGTAGCACCTTGCAGAATTCACGTCTTGCAGGACCGGTCTGCAAAGTCTGTCCTCTTTCCCTGTCCAGTAAATCCACTGGATGTGATCAGTGAATGGAGCCACAGGCTTTAAGTGGTCTATATAGGGGATATATGTTGAAGTTTGGACTTATATGTGTGACTTTGCTACTAAGAATGGTCTCGAGTAAGTCACTTATACTTGGAAACATGAATTTGACAAAATGGCCAATACACGATAAAGGATGGTATATGCTAAAATGAGGATGTGGGAGAAATGTGAAAAAGCTGAGCCAGGTTTTTGCCCTTTGAAGACAGGGAAATGTCTGTGTATTAAGTTACTATTTATACCAGACTAAAAAGAAATCATTCTTTCTTTTTGTTGTCAAATTGGCCTGAAGTATCACTGTGAATACATGTAGCTGTTTCCAGTAGCCTTTAACTGAGCTAGATATTGCATATTTGAGTTCCTTATAAAGGCAAAATGAAATTATCATCATTTTCCAGAAGGCTCACAAGGCAGTATAAACAATTCAGCTAACATATTTATTAATAACTTCTGAAGCACTGTAAAGATTATTTCTTTGTCTTTAGCCAGAAAACGCCAAGTCCCCGCCTCTGCCTCCACAGGAACAATCTGTTGTTTCTTCACAGGCACTTCCTATGGGAAAGCAAAGATCTGTTCCTAGGGCATTCAGTATCCAATGTTTGCTGGTTATGGGGACAGTGATTTCTGGTAGTTGCTGGTATCTGGCTATTCATCAATGGCCAGAAAACCAGACATTAAACTTCTGTTAGTAGTACTTGGCCTCATGTGCTGAGCTAATTGATGCTGCAGTATTATCAGAGTTGGCATCCTTCAGATAAAATAAGGGAGTGTTTTATTTTACTCACTCCATTTACAGCTCCACCTGCACAGAAATGCCTTGTTTCTCTTTTATTAATGAAATTTTTGATTCCCCCCCCCCCCAATTTCTTGTCTCTGGTCACCCAACCTCTCGCCCATTGCTCAGCATACTTTTGATCAGCAGGAAAAGATTGTCTCTAATGCTAAGATGGCCTGTCTCTTTCCCTTGTGAGAATAAAAAAAATCCAATGGCATTACAAAAGGAACCATGAAGACTTCTAATGTCATCCTGTTCAGCATTCTCCTCCTTAGTAAAACAAGCCTTAATATGCAGGACATTGAATAAACTGTAGAGATTGCCAATTTCTTGCTTGTATACTTGTTGCATTGCCAAAGTCACTTTGGCTCTCCAGCAGGGATGCACAATAGTAGAAATGAGTAAAGTGAAATACCAGATCCAGCTCTGATCAAACTCTGGAGGAGTTTTTATTTAGATTTGAACTTTCTCACACCCATTTCTATGCAATAGTTGCTGGTGCTTGATGGCTTGCCGCAGCATAAATATCATATGCTGGAATGTGTTTAGCTGTAGAGGATTACCTGGGAAAAAAGCTTTTCCAGTTGTAATGCTTTAAAAGGTCTGTTTTAACCCTGACTTCTCTCACCCCTCTTTTCTTGGCTTTTAACACCTGCATGTGAATATAATAAAGTGCGGATTGAAGGTGGTCATTTACAGAGAAGGAAGAGCCCTGGTGTTGTAATTGAGATGTTACTGCCTGCCTCTATGGCACATATTAGCTGAATAAAACATGCAGTCAATAAAGTGAAGCAAAACAATAAAACTAAGCCCTTTGGTGCTCTGTTATAGGGTGTTATGCAACATAGAAACCTGCAGTCATAAAATTGAGAATGAGGGAAACCTTACACTTTCAAGAACAAAGGCATTCAAGCATTAAGTTGGAAACAGCACTAAACTTCCATTCTCTTTGCACCTGGAAGCAGTTATTTTTAAAAGCCATACTGGTTTATACCATTCTCTTCCAATTTAAATCGGGCCTTCATGTGTTTTAGTTAGATGCTTCTACAGAAACGTGGTTTTAATTAAGGTATGCATTGATCCAAGTCCAAAAGATACATTTATTTCGGAAGATAAATTCATTAGCCATGAGCATAAAAAGCTGGTGTTCTTATTGAGACAGTTCCAGGCTTGGAAACCATGTTCTGTATCCTTTTGAAGCGTATGGTATGCCATACAGCTCTGTTTTGTGTAGCATCAATCAAATATACTGTATCCTTAAGCCACTTGGCATAGTTAATTTTGAGAAATACAGACAAGCTGAAGGAAGAAAATTAAGATGTATAAGCATGGGGGGACAGATGTTTTCAGCTGTCAGATTTCACTAGCATTTATCAGTAATATATGTGTGATACTTAGTTATGGAAAATAAATCCTAATGAATAATTTATTGAAATATATGACTTTCAGGAAATTGCTCAGACAGTTGCAAGTTTCATGAATGTTTTTGTAGGTATTTATAGATTAAGAATATTTTTTTCAATACTTCTTGAGGTGTAAATGAATAGAAGTCCTGGGAATACGGTGTATTTCTCATCAGATGGGGATAACTCCCTTGCTATGCTTAGAAGTTGAAAAATGTGTAATATTAGAATCTATTCCCCTGAATATCATCCCGTGTGTATTCCTGAAACTTCTGGGAGAACATGGAAAACATAAAACTGACAATGACCATCTATTTACAGTGGTAAATAATTAAAATGTTTATATAGTTTATGAAACTGTATACAGGGAAAAGTTGCAAAATTATAATGTGAATATTTAGGAAGAGTTTGGTAACATTTTCTGCCTTGCTTTCTCCCTCTTCTACTTTAGATAAAATTTGGTCTAATATGCCAGTTTTTGAAAATGTATTAATGTGCATGCTTATAGATGCTAAGAATGGTGCACCATTTTCTGACAACCACTTAAGTAAAGCCTGGCCTTTTTCTATGAACTCAGACTTGAAATGATTTTAGTCAAACATATTCTTGACTATCTTCATTCACAAAAAAGGCCCCATCTGACTCCTGACCGCTTTCATGCTTGAAGTTTTTCATGGACCTTGTTTAAAGTCAGGGCAGATGACAGATGTGCTTTGACATCAATGAACTTTGAACATGGCGCTGCGGGTTCAACCGCTTGCAAGCCTGAGTCATTAGCATGACATCTGCTTTCTGTGGAGCTACGGGATAGACCTTATTGTACCACTTAAAGAGACTTGGTCTGCATGATCAGAAATACTTCTCAGTGACATATATCTCTTCTTCAATTGTACTGTAATAAGCTAAAAGAAAGAGTGCTTTTCTGCTTTAGTACTGCTAGTATTGTGCGACTAGACCTCATTTTTTGCACATTTTCTTAACATGGAGTTAAATAGTCAGCATTGCTTGTGGTTTCTCTCTCCATATAAAACTATTGGACATCGTGTATTTCCTAAATCTGAAAATTCTGACAGTTCAGCATGAAGATTCTAGTCATGACACACTGAAGGGCAAAATGAACCGTACTGTATCTTTTCACTGGGTATCTGTGAATGTAACCAGTGAAAATACTGACAGCCTGTGTGAAGTGAGTAAGTTTATCGTGAATTGGTTTGTTTCGGTGGCAGGATTGCTACAGAAACTTCTAACATACCCTATAGTTACCTCTTCTGTTTTCTACTCCACTTTAGGGAAAGCTTAGCCTGAAATAAACTGACGGTTGGACAAAGCTACTAAATATGTGTTGAAGAGGTCTTTACCTTACTGTGTCTTTGAATATTGGTTATTTAAAATGCAGTAAAAATATGAGGTAACATGATCAGATCAGCTGTATTTACCTTCAGAATGGGTTTTTATTGGAAAATACATTTACTTGAGCTGCTCAAAATCCTGTTTGATTTTTTTTTCTTTTTGAAAAGCAGAATGTTTTCTTCATGCAATATAAGATTGCACTTGCTTCATTAAATTTAATTTCTTCATATATAAATGCCAGTTTATGGTTTTTGAGAGGTAAGGAGTCTAAGGAGGATGATGTGGTTGTGGAAGTGAGTTTACAGGCATCAAATAATGCTTTTTTCCACCTCAGCATTTGCTTACTTCCAGTTTTGTGAATTCAAAGAATTGTTACAAAGTTTTAAGGTGATCAAACAAACCAAAATTTTCTGTTGGTGTATTTTTACCATTAGAAAGGGCTCCAGAAATAATAGAGATGTACTCCCCCCACCCCATCCACAAAAAAATGGTCAGAAAATCCATGCTTGTATCCATCACTAGGGGAAGATGTAGTGGAAAAGGAGGGAAAGGCAAGACTGATTTTTTTCTCAAAAGCTTTTTGATCTATTAACATTGATTAAGCATGCAGCCTTCAATCTGATGACATTAAGTTTTTATGTCACTTTTCTTGCTGGCTCATCTGATGGTTTTTGTTGGTGTTTTGAAGGATACTAAAGGAAAGCTAAGATTCTGCTTAGGAGATGTTTTCCATGCCGTCCCATTGTTTCTGTCATAAGTCCTTTTTGCTCTAAATCAATGTGGCATTTACTATAAAAGGATCTAGGTCTACGATCAGAGATCCTACCTGTTACTCTGATTTCCAGAGAAGAAAACTGGATAGAGAGTTTGGGTCCTCCTGGACCCATTTAGATCAGAAAACATCTCAGGGCAATGCCAGCTTTGATTTGAAGTATTGTGGGTTGCTTTTTCTATTTCAGGCAAATACTTACCAGGACTACTGCAAATATATGAAGTAAGTTTGTGGCCTCTTTAATGAGTGTAATACAACTCAGCTCTCAGGCTCTGGCTTTCTGCCTCCAGCATTGCTTTTGAAGTACTAGACAGAGGGGCTCTGTTAGAGGTGAACCTTCATGAGTAGTTCTAATGCTTGGAAATTTACTCCTTTCCTAGTCAATCCTCACAGTTTTTAATGTTCAAGTGACTTTTCATGCTCTCGTGTCTCTCTCTGGAAATTACTCTCTCAATTAGTCTAGATATGAATTAGCATACTACATAAAATAATCCTTTCATGTTAACCATTGAACACACAGCTAGTCATTGAGCATGAAAACAAATGTTATAGAAGATGAACTGTGAACTATAAGATACTATGTAAAATGTAAAATCAAAGAATTTGGTGGTTTTCCAAGATGTATTTTTAAGAATTCAACAGACAATTTGCAGATTATAAGAGAATGATTTTATAGACTAAATAATAGTTGTTTGTGAACATCTATGCCAGCATACAGACCTACTGTGGTGAACTGCAGTATTTCTTCTTTGGAGAAATACACAGCCTCCTTCAACATGCTCCAGTAAAATTAGCATTTTTTAAGGACTGAAGTTACACTATAATTTATAGTTATCATTTTAAGCACTGAATTTTCAGACCATTTCCCTCTGTTTTCTCACTGGTGAGGAATGCTCAAGGCCTGTAATATCAGCATGTCTCCTATTACAAAGTTAAACTCCAGAAACATTTAACAAGGTGAAAGTTCTAAAATTAGCCTGATTTATCCAGCCCACATATCACACACCTGTGGGAGAATGTGGCCATGTACAGTGTACTCTACACTTTCTTTCCTCATTACAAATCAAAACACTCTAACCTAGCATACAAAACCAAGCATTGCCTATTTTCATTAAGTCTAGAGACCTATTAATTCCAGATGTAAACCATTCCACTTATCCTTCTTGAAGCTGAAAAGCGTATTTTTCTGTACCTGTGCCTGGCTTTTAGCATGTGAACTCTTTCTACTAATATATATTTCTAATAGTGGAAAACTACCTACTGCGTAATGCACCCCTGAAAGATTGTCGCTTCAGTTGTGCAGCTGCTGCAGAATAAAGGCATGTCTAAATGTGAAAAGTTCAGCAAGTTCAAAATTCTAATGTTCTGTAACATGCTTTCAAAATCATTTTGATCAATATGTGCTCACATTCCATACTTACAGTGTACTACCTGACCAGTGCTTGCAAAACTTGGGGCTACAAACCCCTAGTTGTCAATAATTGCTTTCAAGAGGTATATGACAGTTATAACAAGCCTGAGAAAAGGACTGTTGTTACAGCATATGAGGACTTTGTTGCAGCTAGAAAAAAATGTAGATTTTCACAAATGGGTAGAGAAACACTGATTCAGACAAGTTGTTTTCAAAGTAAGGATCAGCTTTATCATAAACCATTTTTGGATGTTTATAAATCCAGCTTATTTCTTAGAAATGATATTTTACTGGTGGCTTTGCAGTTTTTTAGCTGGTCTGTTGGTGGGAGCTTCTTTGTGAGCAAAGTTTATCTCCCAAGAATCACTGCAGTTGAAACAGTCTAGGGTACAGGCAGTAAGTCTGTAGTAGTAGCTAACAAAAATGACCACATCATTTCATGCACTGATGGTTTCTGTCACAATTAGTTTAATTTTTTTTAAGCACTGATGTGATAGAAGGAGCGAATCCTTTAGTCAGTTAAATATGTGTGGATTTGAATAATCTGATTGACTGCCAGTTGACAGTAAATTTATCTCTGCTAAAGAGTCCAAAGAAACTGATTTTAGCTGTAGTCCTTCTAACACAAGAGGAAGAGAGAATGCTGGTCTTATCGTGAAATAGGCACTGGATGTGACTTGGCAGCCCTGAGAAAAACTTACTAGCTCCACTGCTGCTAGACTGAGCAGCAGTGCACAATATATTGCTGCTACTGAAATTTTGTGTTGATCTGCACAATAGGAATTGATTTTGATCCTAACGTTAATAAAGGGGAACAGAATTGGGAATGTATGGATAAACTCATCAACAGCTGGTCTTGGGCATAAAATTTGCAGGAGAATTTTTCAGGGTTAGTGACTACTTCCTTGATGTGTGTTGGTGTTGTGACTAGCACTAAGGGGTGGCAAACTGTGTCAGGGGCTCCTAAGTGCCATGGTAAGACAAATGACTGTTCAATTGCCCTTACTGCTGCAAGCTTTGTGATATATCTGAGTACATAAGTGATATAAAAATTATTTACACTACATCCTCGCTTTCCTTGTATTTCAGGATAGTAGTTAACTGAGATAGAGAAATAGGCTAGTGAACAACCAAGGGAAATAAAATAGTCACTGTATTGCTTGCAGACTTTGAAATGAAAGTGCCATATAAATTTTTTCCCCCCTATTTTTCTTTAACTAAGAATAATAAAAAAAAAAAGAGTGTTTAAGGCATAAGTCAAATTGAAAATTATATTATTTTTGTTGGAACATGATGGAAAATAGAAAATCAGGGACAGACAAGTCACATGACTCTTAGGTATAGACCTGGCACATGAAGTTCACTGCTTGGATTGCTGCCTTTGCAGCTGTAAAATCCCTTAAAATTTTATTTTTTCTTTAAAGTGATTCATTTGGCACAGTGAAGTAGAAGGAATGGAAGAGAATATAGTTTTTCAAGTCTACTTTATGCATAGTTTGGAGATAGTAATCTACAAATATTTCCAGGAGTAGTTTTTGTTACGTTGCTTTGGATCTTGCAAAAGGTGAGGATGTTATGGCATTTTCCATCTATCTCTTTTCTAGTGGACATTAGATGTGAAGACTACAGAAAAACTCATTAAAAGTTACTTGTTGCTGCTGAGACACTGATTATAAGTAAATTAAACCAAACATTTTTGTATAATTTCTGATTTGACTGCTTTCAAAGCTGGAGTGTGGTGCTTGTGAAAGGACTTTGGTATTTATTTTTTTTCCTTAGCTTGCAATGAGAAAAGGTTTCATGTCAATCATATGTAAAAGGAAATGCAGGCTATTCATGAGAAATACCAGAGGGAACATTTTCCTCTGTTACTGTAATACAGTAAATTGGGAATTTCCAAGTTGTCATTTGTTAGGAGCCGTTTTTACTACCCTCTGACTGTTGCTGAGCATTCATACCGGGTGGTGCCCATGAAGAGTGGGATCAAAAGTAACCAGTTGGGAAACAATTAGATGAGGAGATCAATGATGATGAAGATGTCTTGGTAGTAAATTCCATCTGCATGGTGCTCTTCAAGAGCTGTTGACTGCATACAGTGTATTAGCATGTTAAAATGCTAGGAGAGAAGTCTTAGAGCAGGAAACAGGCTTGCTGATAGCTACATGAACCATATAAAGCTTGTGAGGGCCCAAGCACTGTGCCCCTGCACAGCTGGTGTTGGATGCCATTGCTCAGAAATCTTCATGCTACTTTTGAGCAACAAGGAGTCTCTATTTTGAATATGAATGAGTGAAGTCAACTGCCCCTTAATTTATACACATTGCCAGAGACTGTCCCAGGGTTTGGAATTAAATACTCCAGCACAAATCTCTTTAAACCTCTCCTAAATAAGAAATTATGCTAAAGCTCTTTAGTAAGGAGGTTCTCCCCCTGTTGAAATAAAAATCAATTATGTTTGCTCTGCTGTGAACAATGTCGCTCTGTAGCCTTGCTTTCTAATTGGGTAATGCCTTAATGACCTGCTGGGAGGCTATGATGCATTGCTTTGGACCCTCACTGCAGGCTTTTAGACTACCAGTCAGATGTCAATGAAGCTTGACTCAATAGGGGTTCTTTTTCTAAAATTCCATTATTCATCAGGGTTTATGCACTAAAATGATCACAAAATAAAACCTTCTCATCAAGCAGAGTTAAATAGAATTATGGATGCTTTACTTCATTGTTAGACTCTGAGATTGTCACTGGATTAAAGTTAGGCTCTTTTTTATTTGTTAAATTTCATGAAAACATTTTCTTGAATTTGGGCTTTTTTGTTAAAAAGCATTGAAAGAAGCTACTTTAAAGGTGTTGGTTTTATTTTATTTTTTTAATGAGGAGATGTATGTCTATTTAAAATTATTTTTGTCTGTTACTCTTTATTTTAAATTATTAAATGGTTTAAAGAGTGTTATCCACAGTCAGTGAGTGATAACTATGAGATCGCTTATTTCACTTCATAGCTTTATGGAAGCTTTCTGGCTTTCTATTGGAATTAGGATAAATAGGGTAAAAATTCTACATTTGCATTATGTTTTCTTTCTAATGTCCAATAGCGCCCAGTAAAGTGGAATTTTAAAAACTCTTGTTAGCTGTTTTACAAATGTAGTGCCTGAGTTCTGGAGGACTTCTCTTCCAGAGCAACAAGGACCATAGTTTCCTTTGCATGGAGAAGATGCTTTCCATAATGAGAGCCTAAGGATATGTAACTATGAGAAAGGTAAATTTAAGCAGGGAAAGCATCTTTCCTATTTAATGCATACATACACACACATACACACACACAAATACATGTATTCAATTTGAAAAGTAAAAGGAAATGGCAAACGTATATTTTTATAACAGCCTCAAGAAAAGTTTTATAGCCATTTAAACACAAGTAATTTTGTTATGTAGTAACAAATTAGGAGTTTCCAGGGCAACTTCATATATTAGTTTATTCATACTAGCTCTGAAACACATACCACCTCCTTAATGTGACTGACTGATGTGTTGTTTCAAATAATGTGTTTTGAATTTCAAAAGGAAGTTAGTCATATGATTACAGTAAAATGGCACCTTTCTCTCAAGTTTATAAAGGTTAGCGAAGCTGGCAAAAATACAATTACAAAGAACTGAAATGTATAAATAAGTGAAAAGTTTATTTGGCTTAAGTCTCAGGCCCCTATGTTCTGGAAAATTCTCTAAATCTTAAGTTCTAACTTTCTGGTTTCAAACTAAGGCCAGAATCAGTGTATCTTAGGATCCACATCAATGAGATACTGTTTTTTTTTGGCAGAATCCTCTGTCTTCAGAAGCGATAAGAGATTTTCTGCAGCTGCTTCACCTTCATCTCTCACATTGAACATTGCATTTTCAGTGATCCAGCTCTTGCTCTCAGAACTTCCATGTTATCTCCTGATTAATACTATCACCTTTACTGTTAACAAATTTTAGTGCTACACTTTGTCTAACTGTCTAGCATATAGGTATCAATTGTCATCTGTCATTAGCAATATATAGGATCTTCTCTCTTACTATCACAGAGGAAAATGAACTGGTGTTTTCTTTTACACCTGAAGGAGACTGACACAATTTTTCCTAAAGCCTTCAAAAGCTGCACTAAAAGCAGTCTCTCAATCATTCAGACTACGCATCTTAGTCCAGCATTAAAATAATTTTTTCACATTTACAAAGGTTTCATCAACATTTGTCTCTTCAATTGCAAGTTAGGTCATGAAAGAGGTCCTCACTACAGTTTCCTTATATTTGCTAGCAACTTCTTTAAAACCCCATTTTCTCCTCTGTTGTTCATTATTTAAGCAGATTGCCAAAACAGGCTATGTGTTAAATTGTCTCCAGGAAGGAGCACCCACTACAGTTACAACTGACTACACAGGTTTCTCAAAACAACGTTATTCAGCCTTCAGATCCGGTCTGCCTCTGTGCACAATTAGAATGATAAGTGTTGAAATCTCTGAAGTTTGCAGTGTCTTAATATGAAAAGCCTGTAATCCTTGAAAAATATATTGCACCTTGTCAAGAACAAAGCATATTTAGAATAATTGGAGACTTCATAGTTTAGTATTGATCAATTACTGAAGGTGTGAGCATGAGCTGGTGATTTGGAGTGCTGCAGGCTCACCAAATGCTGGTTTTATGAATTTAGAGAGGCTTGTTATGGATTCAGCTGTCATGTTTGATCTATAAATGCTAAAAAGCTGTTCTGTTTTATAACACTATGCCCCCACCCCGATCCTGCAAGAGCTATTCTCTGCACATTTAATTCTAATCAGTAAAGTAAATAAACTTGAACTTGGAATACTCTCAAGAGCACTTGCTTATGTTTTCATAAACACTGCAGAAAGGACCCAAGTTTCTGGAAGCTAATATTAAAGCCTCAGCTGAAATACTCATTCTGGCTGTCCCAAACGAGAATTTCTTCCAGCATGCACTTGGAGAATTAGTAGACTCTGGAAGGTGACATGCCACTCCACAGGAAATCATAGAATCGTAGAATAGTTAGGGTTGGAAAGGACCTTTTTTCAAAGAAAAAAATATAAAGTTTTAATCAGAAACCCGTTCAATTCTAAGTTAATTATGAATATTATCTCTATATTTCTTTTTTACAGTATGGTAAAAAGAAAAATAAGAAAGAAAGTGTTGGTTCAAATTCAGTAATACCTGTAGAAGAAAAGCACGTAACAGTAGGTTGTACTGAAGAAGATATCTTTTGTGGAGCCTCAAAGCTAGAATTAGCTTATTTTACACTGGTGTGCATGTACCTGTGGGCTCTCACATTACCTGTGAGAGTGGAACTCCTGGTTTCCCTTTCTGAGAAAGCAGACTAGCAAATTTCTGGTATAATAGGTGTTCAACTGTAATTTTTGGCTGCTACACTTGATAAAGGTTATTGGTGAGAGCTACAGAAATAAAGAACTGCTGTTGACTTTCAGCTTTTATGTGACTTCCATCCCTTTGTTTTATAATCTGACCTGGAAAAATTCTTTAGAGAAAAGTATCTTTAATTAGCAACTTCTTTTCTGATCAGTTTTTACATGTTGTAGAAACTGAGGTTTAGGAGTTAATTAGTAGCATATGGTTTTCTGGATTTGCAGCATAAGCCATAATCAAACTCCTTGGATGGCTGAAGTGTCAAAGATTGTCTTCCCTATGGCCTAACTGCTTCACTCTGTTCCCTGCTGATGTTCACAGGGTTGCTAGTGCACTGGTGAACATCAGGATTGTGTTACAGCAAGCCCCCCCATGGTGAGTCTCATTATTCTAGACTGAAAATTTTGGATGTAGTTAAGATGTCTATGAAGTCTATTGTCGTTTAAGCCAGCCATAACTCAGAGAAAACCCCATGGTCTCTCTCACTCCCTCTCCCCCTTCCTCCCCCCACTCCCGGTGGGATGGGGAGGAGAATCGAAGGAACATAACTCCCACGGGTTGAGAAAAGAACAGTCCAGTAACTAAGGTATAACACAGACCACTGCTGCTACCACCAGTAATAATAATGATAAGGGAAATAACAAGGGAAGAGAATACAACCACTCACCACCTGCCAACTGATAACCAGCCTGACCAAGTAGTGGTCTAATCCATCCGGGTAACTGCCCCAGTTTCTATAGTGGACATGACGTGCTGTGGTACAGAATACCTCTTTGGTCAGTTTGGGTCAGGTGTCCTGTCTCTGCTTCCTCCTGGCTTCCCCTCCTCCCTGGCAGAGCATGAGACTCAGAAAGTCCTTGGTCAGGCTAAATATTACTGAGCAGCAACTGAAAACATCAGTGTTATCAGCACTGTTCCCAGGCTGAAAGTCAAAACCACAGCACAGCACCAGCTACTAAGAAAGAGAAAAATGACTGCTACTGCTGAACCCAGAACAGTATCTCTTCCATTTGGTTTCAGATTTATATTAGGATTTCAGCACATAATTTTACAGGCTCCTGCAAACTTTTCTGATGTCTTAAAAACATGGTCTTCCTTTTGTGATATACTTGACTTTGATTGCAATGTTTTGGCTTGAACCTGAATTACAGCTTTTTTTCATCTTTACTTTGCTTATAGAAATGTTAACCTTATTAGAATATGACTCCAAAGGATTTTGGTAAGTTTTCAATTAGTGGATTTGTAACGAATATTTTACACATGGCATCATAGCTTTTTCCATGCCAACACTGTACTATGTGAGGTCATATTAAAAACACTAAGCTGAATTCATAGTTACTATGTTAACTTATAAAAGAACATTTATAGAAAAATACTTAACTATTAGAGTGCTGGCATTAGCTGTGTCTCAGATGCAGAATTCGGTTTTGCAGTCTCCCTACTGGTAAAACTATTGTCAAAATTAATTTGCTGCAAGTTTTTTTTTTCCATGATAAGAATATCTAATATCACCTGAAAGTGACTGGGATGTCTCTGTCTCTGTACTAACACAAGAGATAGTAATTCCTGCCCTCACCAAGAAACCATTGTAAAGAAATGTAAGTTCAATAATTCCATGAGCTTGCTGCTGTGTCCTTCCTGTTTTCTTTCAATTCATCTTGCAAATTGTTCTCTTTTATTGCTTTTAATTTCAGGAACTGTTTGTGATTTGATAGTAGTTTCTGATGTTCACCATGAGATGTCCTGTGCTATGACTACATTAGCAAATAAATCAGCCAAATAGGGGCAGATTAGTTGAGTAAAGAAGTTGGTGCTGAGGTTTCTGCATCCCCATCTCATGTTCTCTGGAGATTTTTCTTCAGAATAAGTTCAGCCTGGTCTTCTGGACTAAATTTCCATATTACAAATGTGATATAAAACTGTTCAAAGGAGCAGTATTGATTCAAACCCTTATGTCCCTGTAAGTTGATTATCACCTGAAAACGTTAATCAAGTTGCAGAACTCTCTGAAAGCAGAGAACTGCTCTGTCAATCCAGGCAGCATGAGGTAACTGGATTCAGGTGTGGTCTATCCTCAGAGCTGCCCTGCTGCTGCAACCTAAAATACCCATGTTAGCATAGGCCAGCTGGCTCTGATTTCTCATCAGGAAAGTCTTCTGAATTCCTGAAAGCTGGATCTCTGTAAGATATCTCAAATTGAACTTTGGAAAGTGTAGAACACAGTAAATAAATGACAGATGTTTTAACAGTGTTGGTGCACAGGAGTAGTTTCGTTACCACTAAAAGGAGCACTCTGATACAGAACTGAAAAAAGATTTTCAAGCAAAGAGATTTCACTGAAAAAATGAAGAGATTTAAAAATTTGGGGTAAATTCAGGGGATTATTTCAGCCAAAATTGAGAAGTAGGATAGCATTTTAACATATCAAAACATTCTGTGGTTTTATTTTACTCTTTCAAAATATTTCATTTTTGGTTGGAAGATGTAGCTAACTATTTTTGTTTTTTTAATTCTGCGCAGCAGCCACAAACAATTCTGCTTCAGATCAATATTTTCCTGGTTTTTTTTTTCCTAAACCACAAGATGGGAAAATCAATTCATTCACTTATTGTTTTGTATATGTTTAATTAGCTTCAGATGCCAGATGAAATTCTGGTTTTCTCCAGGGTAAGGTTGTGTCAAAAATTTCTCTGAGACAGTTCTGGTAAATCTGAGCATTACATAAATGAAAGGCACAGAGCTCAAAGCATTGCTGCTTCACTGTTTCCATTGTCAGCCATAGAGTATTATACTGTAAAAAGATTCTTGTGCTGTGCTTATGGTTCCAGCCCAAGTGTATTTCAGTCACTTGACAGAACATAGAGAAAAAGCGAAGTAAAAGTACATGCTATTCTGATGTAGTTCTTGCTCCATTTGAACCAGTTCACCCACTTACTGGCAATGAGAATGTGAGATGATGAGGTTTGTGGTCATGCATGAACAGACACTCAAGGGGGCAAATGAAACCCAGGGCTCTGCTAAATGAGCTTGGGATGCAATGTGAGGCCCCACCATCCTTGGCTATTTGCTCTGTGCTGTCCCTTTCTGCCCACTGTAGGCACTCCTTGCCCCTGCAAGTGAAGCAGAGGAGATGTATGCCTGTTGTCTGCAGTTCAGCCTGGTGTCCAAGTGCAGCCCACTTTCTTTGGCAGTTTATGCTAAAATGTCGGTTCTGAGGAGAAACCCATCTCATCCTACTGTATGGCTCTGGAGGCTGACACAGGCAGAGCAGTGTTAAGCTGCTGCCTGCTTTCTCAGGAGTCTGGCAGAGCTCTGATATAGCCAGGCCTAATTTGAGCATACGAGTGCATCATTCTGCATCTGCAGTATCTCTTTAAGGTATGTATTTTGAAGAGGTGTTATAATATTGGGTACAACATATTGGAATGTTTAGAAAAGAACCACTCCTATGCTGGTATCTTGAAATCCCTGAACTCGAAATCAAACTAAGAGTAAATTCTCCCTGATACTTTAATATCCTTTTACACTTCCAACAAGCTCTATTGTTAGAGGATATTAAAGTGCATTGCCGGAGGGATGCTCCCTTTCTGAGGTAGTACGCAGAGATCTGGGTTTGAGAAAGCTGACTGATTTGTTCAATATCACAGTTTAGTGGCAAAATTTAGCTCCCAACCCTAGGTCCAATCCGTAGTTATCACTGCCTCTCTTAGGGATTAGTTGATATAAGTAAAGTATCATAAAGCTGCATTATTTGTATGAACTAATAATTCTGAACTACCCTGGAGTAGCTGGCAAATCTGCAGCCAACAAACAAAAAAAAGCTATGAAAAAACTTCTGCCACAATTTTGCATGTGAATAGACATGGCAAACTGAACCAGATCAATGAAAGGAGTAAACCAGTCTATGGTACATCTTTACCCTGCAATCCTGTTTGACACAGTCGGTGCTCCTCCTTTTTGTGGGAGCTGTTCCTGGATTTCATCTATCTAGGAGGAGGGAAAAATGCTCCGTTTTAGGGAGAACAATTGAAGGGAAAAAAATGTTTCTTAAAATTCCCAGTAAAAGGCTCCCTGCTTTATCTAGAGCTCATTAGAGAGTTTAAAGAAAACCAATGTCGTGTTTCAATGCTTTTCCCCCCTCAGTTTTATAGATAGTTAAATGGCACACAGGTTGTGGCTGTCTCAGCCATCAAAAGCTAAGAAAGGAGGTTAAAAGACCCCAGGGATCCTTCACATTAATTACTACCACTGTCAGCTGGTGTGAAACCATGTTTGGGCCTTTTAGAAAGGAACGGAGTATAATTTGTGCTTTCAGTTTGGGCTGAAACAAATCCTGCACATAGTGATGGTATATATTCATGTGTAAAAAAGATTAATATGTTTCCACTGAATTCTTGCAGTTAATCTGGAAAAAAATTCTAGGAAACCCCCTCACCCTACCCCAATAATTCCAAGTGAATTTTAGCAAGCTGAATTGGCAGAGTCTGTAAAAACTGGCTTGAATTAATTGGAAGCCTAATCCACGGAAATTAGCTAAAAAATGCATTATTCACTCCAGTGTAGCAGCAGGGAGGATAAATGAGAGAAGCAGAGGAAAAGCAGAAGCAGCACCTAAGGCAAAGGGCTGTCATTTGAATTTCATAATCGAGGGTGAGACAAAGACACCTCTTTGTCCAAGTAAACTACCTTCTGAAAGGGCAAATCTGAAGAAAATACAAAACTATGCAGTGTGAGCATTGGGGCTGGTTGGACTCTGCACCTCCCATCACAGTGGTGCACAAAAAAACCAAAGTGAAGTTTCCATAGCACTGCAGCACAGTTTATGGGTTGCATTTGTCCCACAGTCTGCCACTCAATTTTGTCTTGTATTGACAGCCTGTTGAGAGAGACACATACAAAATAAAACCTCAGGTGTACCACAGCCACAGGAAGGCTGATTTGAAATCCCTCCCGACACCTGCATCACACCCCATGTGATGGCAATTCAAAAAGAGACGTTACATGCAAGCTACTAAACACCTGTATGCATGCAGAGAGGTGGCAAAGGTTGAAAGATAGTTAGAAATTATCTGGAGTACATAGATGATAATTATCTCAACAACTGGTGATTTTCTTGCACTACACAACAAATATATTTCAGGATGCCAGAGAAAGAGAATGGGAGCTGGAAAGAAAGCAGATGAAAGCTGGTTTTTAATTTTTAGCTGAAAAGCCATGGGCTGTAGCATAATCTTATCCCTTCTAGTTATGACAGGAGGTGTTATTATTAGGAGTGACAACTTCAGATTAAGTTGTCTCCTGAGCAGAAAATATCCAGAGAACTCTTTAAGACCGCTCCATTGAATGGCCCAGGTCCTGAGCAGGGCAGTGCTGCTAACATTGACAGAAGATGGGACAATGGTTGTCCACAGTTTTTAGATAACTGAACTGGCTCTCTGGGCTGAGACAAGTGCCAGAGTTGAGCACACTGGATCATGTTGTTGAGTAGAGAGGAGCAGGATTAACCCCTTTAGTAGCAGCTCACACATAGAATCAAAGAATAATTAGGGTTGGAAAGGACCTTAAGATCATCTAGTTCCAACTCCCCTGCCATGGACAGGGACATCTCCCACTAAACCATGCCACCCAAGGCTCTATTCAACCAGGCCTTGAACATCGCCAGTGATGGAGCATTCACAGCTTCCTTGGGCAACCCATTCCAGTGCCTCACCACCCTTACAGGAAAGAATTTCTTCCTCAGATCCAATCTAAACTTC